>CAIGRN010106738.1:0-23677 GCA_903798345.1 Fraxinus anomala | reverse complement strand
TCACAACTCCTTGTGATTAACAAATCACCAAAACTTGAATATACGGATTCTATTATTTAATTTATTAGAATATAAATTTAATTAAATAATAAATATTGCCATATAATATGCATTGATTATATATATATTTAAAGTGTTTACGTCCCAAGTTGATTGGACCTAGGGCATAACACTTACACTATCACCTCCAATATACCACCACTACCATCTTCAATTCAAATCAACGACCTTAAATACTACCTTCACCTCAAATACACAACAACAATCACCGCCATTATCACTTTCACCAACACCTTTAACAAACACTAACCACCACCTGCATCACCGTACTACTACTACCACCACCACATGTAGATTAACACAACTGCAGATTCATACTACCCACAGATCTACACACCATTGCACAGATTCGCACACACCAGGAACAATGGTGCCGAAATTTCCATCTCTCCCGCAACCATGTTCTCATTCAGGATAGATCGGTAGAAAATCGAAGTCCCCATCTAAAATTTACAATCATTTAGAAGTTTAGAGCTCAGTTTCAATTTCAATTTCTAATTCCTTTCTCCAATTCTCACAAGGATGACACCATTACCAGAAATTTCAAAATCTTGCTGTAACAACCTATCTAACTTCGTAGAAAATTAAAGAATTTACAAAGTTTCAACACTCATTATTTTTTCAATCAGTAATCTCAAAATATAGTATCAATAAACAATGATTTGTTCATACCTATATAATGAATATATTGGTCGAAAGCATTCTAAGTTACAGCTTTTATGCCAAATACATTACAGTGCTTTTGCTTCAGATTCCCTCATCTCAGCTCAATGTACCTCTCATCCCAGGAATTAATTAGCTCCGTCGTGAAGCATTTGATGACACTGTCGGAGCAACCTCCAACAACCTCGATGCTCACCGCTGCATTAGCGACGCCTAGCTACACTGTCGTATGTTGCGGTTGTCTGAGGGAAAGAAGAGGCGGGTGCCGTGCGTAGCAACGTTGGAAATAAAGGGGCAGGTAGATAGCGGAAAATTAATCTTTAAATATAGGTTTCTAGGTAATTTTTCATTTTAAAAGTTTTACTCGAACGATCAAATTCTGATTGAGAATGTCCACTATACATTTTGTTTTTTGGAAAAATGATTGAAATCTTTATGCTGTTTATATTTCGGGTCTGTTTGAACCCAGTTTTTTTGGTGTAAAATGCATTTTGAAATAGTAGATTGATGAAGAATGTATGGTTAAAAATGAACAAATTTTTTTTTATTGCGTGTAATATTATTTTATTGAAAAATGTATGGTTAAAAAGAAGAGAGAAAAAAATATATTTTGAAAAAAAAAAGGGGGATCAAATAAGAACACAAATCTCGGTACATTTTATCCTCCTAATACATGACAAATTTAATGAATTCAAATGTACAATGGATATTAACCAAAAAAAAAAAACATAAACCTAATAGGTGGATGAGACACGTTTGGAACATGATAGACTTCAAATTCTCATAAAATGGCCCATCAGTAATGCAACAATCACCTAAACCGAACGTGGATGGACAAGTGCAAAAAGGTTTATTAATAAAATCACGTTTCTACTATTACAACCTTATTATGAGTGCATTGACATTTTCTATCACGTGGCTTATTAATAAAATCAATAATCACAGCATTCTTATTTTATACTTCAAAACATACGAACCATGCAATACATACTCCTTCCGTCCCTTTCCATTTACTCAATGCACACGATTTCACACGATGGAGAGTGGAGACTCGATGTCTAGCACAACATTTCGTATTATTACTCAATTTGTAAGTTTTATGTCACGATGTGAGTGTCCGAATTTAACGTGTTAAGATATTCACATTTAAATGAATTGTATTTATGGTTAACTAACGTGTATAAATTGAAAACATATATGATCAATCAAATATCCATACCATCGGAACGAATTTTTAGAATTTTAATGTAAGATGAAAAATGGGTCAAGATTAATTGCTATAATGAACATTTCATATTTGTATGACTAGGTTCAGATTAGTAGTTTGGTAATTTGCACCATCATCATCAAAGTCCAACGACCCATTCACCCACCAACCCCATTGACCTAAAAAGTCAAAAGAGGCAATTCATATGAAACCTATAATAGAAATTTTATATAGTAAAGTTCAAGTTGAGCCTGAAAAAATGAAGTTAATAATTTATCGAGCATTTTTCTATTGATATTTTACTTTTGCTAGCAAATCATCAGCTTGGGATTATTTGCATTGTTTTAGCATATTGATTAGTGAGTTATATTTTACAATTTTTGAGTTTTTTTCGATCATTTTAAATTTAGATCTATCACGTTGAGCTATTTGAAAGGTAGAATTTAAAATTCGATAAGATTGTCAAAAGACCACCATCGTGTTTATTGTTCTTAAATAAGTAATAATAATCATAATAATAGGAAGAAAAACCTACCTCATCTACCTAAAGAAACATGGATAGTCAATATTCACAACAATCATGACAAAACATGCAAAGAAGGATATATTTCTTTCGCAATTATTTAACTTTAATTGAAATCTCGATGAGTCATTAAACTTTGATTTAGTTGACAGTCACACAATAATTAATCTTCTACATAGTGGTTACTCACATTCTAAAAATGATGAGAGCTACAGAAGTATCTTTAAATTGTAACACCTTTATGGCGTGATGTAGTCAGCATGTCACACGACTATTATGAAGAAGATTTGTTGTGGTATGGTGGCTAATTAAGCAATTTTTATTAATTTGGGAAGATGACAAGGGGTGAAATTTGAAATTGAATTGAAGTTCAGTAATTCAATTGAGACTAATTTAAGGTTCAATAACCCAATGAAGACAGATTAAAGTTTAATAATTCAATTGAGATTTCGATAAAAAATTTTAATGACTACATATGAAATCTTCTCCAGAAAAACCAATATCAATGTCATCTCTTAACAAGAAAATATGGATGATCAATTTTCATTGACCAAAAAAAGAAAAAAAAATATCACCAACTAATGAAATGAATGCAAATTCCAAATAATTTTACTATCTTTTTTAATTTCCCAAAAATAACGAGGAATGGAGTGTCCAGCCGACGACAGGATGGGGTTGGTGAGTGACCGGCTGTCACCAGTCAAACCCCGCGTTAATATCCCACCAAATTCCCACACATCAAACGGCTCATAGTAATTTCACTATTTCTGAGCAACCTCAGCCGTGGATCTGAATCCCAACTTCACACTATATATTTACTGTCTGAAATCTTCTTCCCTCGCCCTTTTACACTTCTCTCTCTACTGTACCGCTACACCTCAAGGTACCTGCTAGATCCCATCTCTTTTTCTCTCTCTATGCATATTTATATGTATAACAGTATAATAATATGTTTCTTATATTGATTGTTGCTTTTGATTTTGGCTTAATTCTTAATTTTTCCAGATAACTTCTGTACTGCATAAAGCTTGTTTTTGTGTCAGGAGGGTGTTTTTATTTTTCGAATTACCGAAAATGATGTTTAATTAGTTATTTCATTACAGTCAGTTATATTTTTTGGACGAGAATTCTTGAACCTTACATGTTCATTGTAATGATTAAGCGCTTACACTTGGGTTTTATAGATCTGTAATTCTTTCTTGGTGTTCTTAGCTAATGAAGGGAATCCGGTGAATTAAATAATTTTTTGGTGTTGCAGCTTGAAAGAGATGGAGACTTTCTTGTTCACATCTGAATCAGTTAATGAGGGACACCCTGATAAGCTCTGTGACCAGATCTCTGATGCCGTTCTTGATGCCTGCCTCGCGCAGGACCCCGAGAGCAAGGTGGCATGTGAGACGTGCACCAAGACTAACATGGTCATGGTCTTTGGTGAGATCACTACCAAGGCTGATGTAGATTATGAGAAAATTGTGCGTGATACTTGCCGTGCTATTGGATTTGTATCGGATGATGTCGGCTTGGATGCGGACAAATGCAAGGTTCTTGTTAACATTGAGCAGCAGAGCCCTGATATTGCCCAGGGTGTCCATGGTCACCTCACTAAGCGTCCTGAGGAAATTGGTGCTGGTGACCAGGGCCATATGTTTGGCTATGCCACTGATGAGACCCCTGAATTGATGCCCCTCAGCCATGTTCTTGCGACAAAGCTTGGTGCTCGTCTCACTGAAGTTCGCAAGAACGGTACTTGCCCTTGGCTGAGACCTGATGGCAAAACCCAAGTGACAGTTGAGTACTATAACGAAAATGGTGCCATGGTGCCTGTTCGCGTACACACTGTCCTGATCTCCACACAGCACGATGAGACTGTAACTAATGATGAAATTGCTGCTGATCTGAAGAAGCATGTGATCAAGCCTGTCATTCCTGAAAAGTACCTCGACGAGAAGACTATATTCCACTTGAATCCTTCTGGCCGCTTTGTCATTGGTGGACCTCATGGCGATGCTGGTCTCACCGGTCGCAAGATCATTATCGACACTTATGGAGGATGGGGTGCTCACGGTGGTGGTGCCTTCTCCGGCAAAGACCCCACCAAGGTGGACAGGAGTGGTGCCTACATTGTTAGACAGGCTGCAAAGAGCATTGTTGCCAGTGGACTTGCTAGGAGGTGCATTGTGCAGGTCTCGTATGCCATTGGCGTACCCGAGCCCTTGTCAGTGTTCGTGGACACATATGGAACTGGAAAGATCCCTGACAAGGAAATTCTTGAGATTGTGAAGGAGAGCTTCGATTTCAGGCCGGGTATGATATCCATAAACCTGGATCTTAAGAGGGGTGGCAATCACAGGTTCTTGAAGACTGCTGCTTATGGGCATTTTGGCAGAGATGACCCTGATTTCACATGGGAAGTGATTAAGCCTCTCAAGTGGGACAAGAGTCAAGCTTAATTTACACGTATCCATCTCAAAAACTGAGGCTTAAGGCCTGCCCCATTGATCTATCCAGAAATCTAGCCAATGGCTAATGTCTTGCTCGACTATATTTTAGTTTCTTTCTTTCGATTTGCATTTAAAGATTACATTAATGTTTCTTTTGTTGTTAATGAAGTAGAGGTGAATACAGACTAATCTGTGTCAACTCTCTTCAACGTTTGCTATATAAGATTTATAAAAGATATCCATATTTCTGATGGCCCAGAAGTACACCTATAAATTGTATACTAAAAATTTAGGGTAAATTGCACATTTCCACCATCAGTGGAGCTAATTGGATCATAATAGCATTAGCTGGATCTTGCACTGTATCATCAGCTTGGATCTTTTTAACAAATTGAGAAGATTTAGAAAGTAATCTGCTTAATAGATTCCATAAGTAGATCATCTCCATCTTCAATATCAATCAGATCCAGTCTTCATATCCACCACACGGACCACACCGTTACTGGTTAAATTTCTATGCCATTGTAAGAAAGAATAATCTGGCAAAGCATTCTCTTGCACCATAAATTGATCAAGATTGAAATTCTGAGTTGGCGCCTTGGAAAAATTATAAGGGTATTGCATTTATTTTCTATGGAAAATGTCAGTTTTTCATCTAAATTCCTATTTTATAATGTTTGATTGCTATTTTTATCCATGAAAAATATTTTCCAACTTTTAAAAATATATCTAATTTTCCTTGGTTTTATGGAAAACATTTTCTTTCTTTTGGAGGGGTAGGTTTTTGTTTTCCTCAAAACAAGGAAAATATTTTCTTTTCTAGGTTATATTTTCCATGCCATAATTGTTTTCACCTTGCACCATAAGCTGATTAGCTGGAGAAATTGTGATGTGATTAATCATTGTTCGTAGAGGATGGAAAAGAGCTGCTACAACGTGTCATAAACCCTTAGGGCATCTTCACAAGACTATTAAAAAGAACAATGTACATATAATATAGAGCATATTTAAATTTAGAGTATAAACTCTAGCAATGGTCTCCATTTTGGCTTTTCATTTCACTTTTTTCAATAAATATAGTTATTTATCCTAATCTATTATTTAACATATTTTTTATGAAGTAAATGGACATTCATTTCAAATATAATTTGAATGGGTTAAGAATTAAGAGTATTGAAATATGTAACTTATTAAATTTATTCATTATAATGTAAAAATAAGGAGTGAATTTGGCTCTTCAACTCCAAACTCACTCTCTATTTTAAGAAGTTAAAATAGAGTATGTTAAAACTTATTTTTAAGCATTTGACTCTTTAAAACAGATATCATAATCTTATATTTAGCTTCTGTTTGGAGCACATTTTTAGTTCATTTGAAGAAAAAATATGACCGTTAGCTGTCAAATTTGGGTCCCACCTATGAGATGAAGGTAAAAAAATATGGCTGTTTTTTCATTTCCAACGACTATAGTTTTCATTTTTTTTGGATTAAAAATATGTCCCAAACAAGGGTTTAAAGAGTTTCTTAGAGATTTTCTTATAAGTTGGTTATTATTGAGATGGCGACTTGTTGAAAAATACAAATTGTTATGCCTTTGCCATATGTGGACGTCACGTAGGAGTAGGGACATCATGTAGGACGGAATAGCCAATTCAGCACGAACCATGTGGAAGCCATACATGAACAGCAAAGCCTTAAGCGAACTAAAGGGCAGGTTTGCACCTCTCAACTGTAAAAGAAGACCCTCAACGGTGTTTCATATTTTGATGAACTCAACTTCTCCAGTTGGAAAGAACATAATACCCTTAGCCTCAAAAGAATACTCCTCCCTTCCGTCTCTGACACTGATTCTGATGGCTACGAAGGGAATCCATAAGATCTTTCTAAATGGAACAAATATCCCTTATCACCCTAATGTCCAGCCACTAAACCTTTCCTTATTTAGGAGGGTCCAAGGAACAATATGAGATTCTTGTGGTGATGTGGCAAAGGGAAAGGGCCCGTTGCCAGGTGTACAATTGGTTAAAAAAGGTACATAATTAAAGATATGGCATTGACATAGTCGCTAGACCACCTCGAGAACGATGGCCTTGCATTCTTACTAATGTTAAAGTGTGTAGGTAAACATATAGATAGATGAGGATATCACAAGAGATGTGTTGACAATTGAGTCATTTAGATTTGGAGGTCAACACCAATCGTGAAATTCGTCTACTAGTTTGAACTTGTACGCAGATTAAATTTGACTTTGATATCATATTAAAGCTTAACATTTTTCATATTAAAAAGTTAACCTTTGTATGTTAGTTACTATTTTTGAATTTTACCCTTGACACCTAAGCCTACTTCTCGCCTTAGCGAGCGACTGTGCTAAGCCTCTTGACTGTCTGTCAACTTATTCAGCGAATTGCTGGTGTAGAATTGGACATGTTGCCAACACAATGGATCAGATTTCAGAAATTTGTCCTTCGTCGACTCTTCTTAAACTCTTCAGTTTGTGACACAGAAATTTCTCTCATAATATCGTTAATGGTAGGTGTGTTAGACCCGTATGTATTCTTAATGGATTCAGTCGAGGATTTCAGAAAGAAAAAGCAATTTTTTGCAACATTCGATAGTATCATACTCGTCTCCAGTACCTCCTCTCAACTGGGGCTTGAGGCATGATAAGCCGTATGACAGTGCCGTGTTATAGCAGAAAATAAACACATCACACCAAAGTGAAAACATGGACAAAATCCAAAGTCATCAAACCAATCCTTTACATCCTTGTTCAATCAAAGTGAATATATTCACATCCCTCAGTTCAAATACACAGACTAAGGTGAAAAGTAAAAAGTAACAGAAAAAAAACTGCCCAAACTGTATTTCATAACAATAAGCTCCAAGTACACGAAAATTTTAACAGAATTGATATGGACGAACATGATTGTTCTTTTTTTCCCATATTCCGATGGTGTCATGCCAAGTGTTATCCGTCAAAAAAATCTGTACTTATAGCATAATTGATCACATAATGCTGTATCCTGTAAACATTTACCCTTTCTCTAAACCTATAAATCACTTTTGAATGCTGCCCACTTGGCTATACTCGACCGTGACTTTTGCTTTCCGACCTCAAATTACGATCGTCATTCCTATCTGTATCAGAGTTCTCCTTCCCATTTTCAACTACTTGATTCTTCCTCCTTCCACGACCCTGTAGGTTGAAGACATAATGTTAGATGACTATTTATAACCAAACATACATGATTCAGAAAGCTTGCAATTCAAACCAAGTTTAATCAAAATCCCAAACATTCGATAATTTGATATAAATTTTGATCAAGTGAAAAAGTAACCTCTCGTTGCACTGGATATTCGTCCGACTCGATCATTCGCACAACTTGACTCATTGTTGGCCTTTTGTCAGAGTCTGGATCAACACACCTTAAGGCAGTCAAAATAGCTCGTTTCAGGGCAGATGTTGATGGCCGAGTCTCAATATTGGGATCAACCACTTCTTCTGACCGTCTGGCTCCTACCATCATCTTGAGCCAGTCGACCAAATTCACCTTTTTGAAACATGAGAATGCAGCTACTAAGGAAAATTAGGCTTCCAAAAAGTCAAACTCAAATTTGCATTTTTAAGTTACTCTTTCTATAGTTCCAACCTAGATGTCAGTAGGTACTTCGTAGTATTCAAATCTGAATTCAAATTTTTAATTTCAAAACGACAATACTGGAACTAATTCACTAATGCAGCACAGCAAGTGGCAAATGGCATATTTAAACGGCCCAAGAACTTTCCATAACAAGGCTAGATGAATAATCATCTCTTTGCCATCAATATACCTTCAAAAAACCTTAGTACATTTAATGCCTCCGCAGTAACATAAGACATCGATTTTTTGACATACATACCTCAGTTGCAGGGCGACTGTAATCAACGGGATCTCTGCCAGTTATTGCTTCCAAAAGCACAACACCAAAGCTATAAACATCACTCTTCTCATTTAGGAGGCCACTGTTTGCATATTCCGGAGCTACATATCTGTGGTAAGCGAGGTAATGGCCATATAGGAAAAAAGATCAGATTTTTAAATTTAGGAGATTCAAGTTTTTAAACATCTACTCTACAAAAAGAGAAAGTAAACTAGTCCAATACTGAATCATAGGTATCTCTTAGACCAATACTAACCCAAAGGTTCCCATTACTCTAGTAGTGATATGACTCTTTCCAGCACCCAGTAACTTGGCAAGGCCAAAATCTGATATTTTAGCATTGAAGTCCTCATCAATCAGTATATTGCTCGACTTAATATCTCGATGCACCACTTTCGGCTCAATCGCGTCATGCAGATATGCAAGACTGCAAGAGTTTCATCAAATTTATATTAAGAAATGGATGCCTGCAAGTAATCTAAATTCATAAATACAGAGAGATGCGAACTCACGCCTTTGCTGTGCCAAGGAGTATCTTCATACGAGCCTCCCAAGTGAGGTATCCATGCTGGGACATAGCTCCATGGAGCCACTGCTCTAGATTGCCATTATTGACGTACTCATATACCAATACCCTAAATTTTTATTTAAGTATAGAGAAGAAAATTTAAATAAAATAAAATCATGTACAGTAGCTAAAATAACTTCTCAAGGTCATTATCAAGTATGCAAGGTTTTCACCATTTACATTAGACAGCTCCACTAATAGAGAGGAATTATACCTATGGGTTCCTTCAATACAATAACCAAGAAGCCGAACTAAGTTTTTATGCCGAACGTGACCAATAGCCTCAACTTCCACCCTGAATTCCTTCTCTGCTTGTCCTCTACACAGAAAGTATCACAAACGTCACATCATGTACTTCAGTACTTGTAGAAACAAGAATTCGTTTTCTTTTTCACAAATTTGATGAAACCATTGTAAAACTTACAAGTTATTTAGGAGCCTTTTCACGGCCACAGAAGTACCATTGACCAGTTGGCCCCAATAGACAACTCCATATCCACCCTCCCCAATAATATTATCCCTTGAAAACTTGCCCGTTGCATTTTCTAGATCCCTCAGGGTAAACCAATGACCCCAACCAAGGTGAGAGAGCTCAGGTAGGCCAGCTAGAGGGGAAGACACAGTTATAGGATCTGAAGAAGGATGGTATACTGCTACAGAGCACTTCTTCTCAACAGATTCAGGCACAGCATCATCTTTCTCCAGGTAATTAAACAAACCGGATTGACTGCTATTATCACCGTTCTTAGCCTTCTCATTGCTAAAGCGTGCCAAAAGCTTATCTGAATTTTTTTCATTCTTTTCCTGGACAGTGAAGAAATCCCTGCCATTGCCAACAAAGTGGTTGGCTGAATGTTGATCTACCCGTATCTCTTTGATTTCCTTAGATACATTTGGAATCTGGTATATGGGAAGCGTATCACTACCCCTTTTTGACTTCTTACGCGATACGCAAAACAACAGCAAGAGAACCAATACAGAAAAGATGCCCAAAAAGATTGCAATCAAAACCCACACCTTAAGATGAAAGATGTGAGTTTTCTTTGACAAACCAAAACTAAGATCAGAACTCATTTTGCACCAAAATGCCTGCCACATAGAAAATTAAACATTCATAAAAATACAGAAACACCTATATGCATTCAATCCAATTCAGCTGAGTTTTATTTTTTATTTCAAGATTAGCATCACTTAAAGCAATCAATAATAAATATAGTGAACCAAATGAAAAAAAGTCTCTCTTTTTTTCAAGTTAAATACTGGAAATTGCATATAATTAAATTAAATGCATAAAACCCAGAAAAATGTGATACGTTCAAAGTGTCGAAATTTTACCTGTCTTTGATGGAATTCAGATATTAAAATTGCCTTAAGAAACTCAAACTATAAAGCCCAGATCTCTTACAATGCCATTGCCAAAGTATCCTTTCAGATAGTTCATCTAATTTCCTTCAACAATTGCACGTTTATTGTAGGAATTGCCAAAAGAAATCTTTAATTTGAAGTTGAAGGGAATTGCAGGGAAACCCAGAACACAAAATAACCCAACAAAGCACATGGAATTCTGGGAAATGTGCAATGTGGAACAAGAAATTGTTGAAATGAAGATATATTAATAACAAGGCCTGGAGGAGTTTTCAGTCTGCAGTAAGAGAGAACGCGTGAAAATGAAATTTTGCATCTACTACTTTTTTCTTTATTTTTCTATAATCCCATCAGAAAATGTTTTTTTCAATGTGATTCTGACTGTTTATCTGTAACTTAATTAGCATAATATCACTAAAAATTCAAAAGAGGCTCAATTATGTTTATTGGAGACAACTGACAAGCAATGAGTGTGGATTAAGAGGTGATCAAATGTAATTTAATGACAGATTAAAAGGTCAAATGAACAGACTGGACAACAAACGTTTGATTACGATTAATTGCTTCTGTCCCTCCCTCTTGGTTTTAATTTAATCCCGTTAACCTTTTTTGAGTTTTGAAAAACTTGTTTCATCTTTTCTTTTCAATAATTTAAAATGATTGTTGGGATATGTAACTGAGTACGCTGGAAGTCAAAGAAACAGATTGGATAACATCCTTAAATGCCCTTGTTTTCTTTTAGGAATTGTAAAACTGCCCCATTCTCCTTGTTGGAAAGATGTCAATCTTGGTGCTGTATCGGTGTCTGAAAGGGAAAACATATCATCCAAATCTAAGCATGTGCTCTCCTCTACAACGTTTTGGATATCTCGATATATCACGTGACATCACATTTAAATCGTTGCATTCTCATTTGCTAATCAAATTTAGATATTTTCAGGGTATCAAAAGTTTAATGGTATACTATAGATCTCAACTCTGCACTAAATTACGAATTAGAAATTAGTAAAATATTTGTGAAGACAGTGTTTGAAATGATTGAAACACTGAGACATGTTTGCTACATTAGATGTGGTAACTAATAACGTACTATTTTATAACATATCAAATATATATAAACAGTCGCATCGAATCAATTAATCAGTAAATGTGGTACAAGCAAAATGGGAAGCGTCGTGATTATGATTTTTCGAATCGTACGAACATTAATCGAGTTGAGTTAAAGTCAAATGACCTCAAATGCAAGTTGATTAAAAGTTCGATGAGCCGTAATGTATTTAATCCTTTTTGAGTAATTTACCAACTTTTTGCTATTTATTTTTCTTTGTAAGGAAATGTTGACACCATAAAAATTGTCTAGAACATCAATCTTCCAAAACGAAATAATGTTTTTTAAGGCTGTGTGTCATAGTCGAGGGAGAAAAACCCTTTTATGTCTTTCTTCTTTTTAAAATTTTCGACTCTAATTCTCATCGTACAGGGCTAAACATGTCATTTCTCGATCATTAATTTCTGAAAAAAAAATGTATTTTATGAGAAGTTGGGCGGCATATGTATATAAGTTTAAACTGTATAACTGACATTAGCATGCTGTGTGAGGGGATAAATTTGTAATTAAACAAATAAATAAAATTGCAATTAGGTTAAATATTTATTAGGGTTATCAAATCATCATAAATTAAAAGTTGACAACCCCTAAGGTCCCATTAAATTAATTAATCTGCACCTATATATTAAGTATTA
Organism: Fraxinus anomala; assembly: GCA_903798345.1. Lineage (NCBI taxonomy): Eukaryota > Viridiplantae > Streptophyta > Magnoliopsida > Lamiales > Oleaceae > Fraxinus > Fraxinus anomala. The sequence goes on along the minus strand of CAIGRN010106738.1, from coordinate 11,183 downwards.
GTCTCTTTCTAAATTTAATTAAAATTAGATTGCGTGAAGTTTAAGAAATCTTGAGATTAAAAATTGTATTTTATCATATATTTGATAATAAAATAGTATTAAAAAAATCAAAGTGTATTATTAATTACATTATTATTAGTAATTTGAGATGATTTCTGCATACAATCCCAGATCTACTATCTCCTAAATTTAGTTTTTGAAATTTCAGTACATCGCCTCCTTTTAGAAAATAACAAGACACAAATATATTTTTTGACATCTCGATGTTTTCCTGTTTATTAAAAAGAGATGATGTATCGAGGTATAAGAAAAATTATAAATTATATTCTTTTATTTGAACTACTTAGAATTATGCGTTGGTCGAATTAAGTTTTAATCACTTAAAAATCGAAGCTCATATATATATAATCATATTTTATAATTATAATAAAATAATTAAGAATTAAAATTCCATTTGAAATTGTATAGAATAACATTTAAAGGTGAAGTAACGGTTACGTGAAAATAAAGAGAATTGTTGCCAATCTTGAAAACCCCGTTAATTAAGAGTTATTGCATTGACATCTTTGTAACCTCCGTCCACATGTCTCCCTTTGGAATTAGAAAGAAATATGTAACATTTTAAGATTTATTTTCTTTTTTATTTTTCTGCATTAAATATTAAAGAGGAGAATTTGTTTTCAAAAGTAGTTGATTAACAATTAATGCGCTATAGTCACTTTTATTAAGTTTTTCTTCTTGAGAGAAAAATATGTTATTAGAATAATGAAATTTTTATTTTCAGTCATTGAATTGGTTTGGTTACTAATATAATTCAACTTCGAATATACTTTAGTAAATTATATTTTTTATGGTATGCAAACTTATTTAGAAAATGTTAATAACTATTTTAGTTCAGTGTTCTAAAAGGCGGAAACACCAAGCCAAGTGGTTTGACGCCTTATTTAGTGGTCAATGGCAATCATTAACTGCTAAGACGTGCATTATTATCTTTATATATATATATATATATATATATATATATATAAAATTACAATTATTTTAAGTAAAAACTTAAAAACGGATTTACATTTGAAATTTATCTTTTTTATTGGAAACTTTTGAAAAATGTATAAAGTTCCTATAATTATGTTTTAAATATTTGGTAGGTATTGTTTTAAATTATTAAATGATTTTTGATTGATAAAAAATTAAAATAAGAAAACGACTTTTTACCCCTAAACTCGCCTAGCCCATAAGCTTTACCTCCACACATTATCATGCATTACACATTTTAGAACATTACTTTAATTGCTCAATTGAATATACTTTTTCAAAAAAAAAATTAATTGTTCTAATGTNAGTCCCTTTCTCAATAAATTTGAGATTGACTAATGAATCAATGAAAATATATATTTTTCTTCCCAATTCTTTTTGTTGAAAACGAATAAAATGAAAATGTGTTGTAATGATTGAAGTCCATATTTATATAAAGGGCTATTAGCACATAATTTTTCAAAAAAAATTAATTGTTCTAATGTTAAATAAATTATATCAATAAACTTTCATTTTTAATCGAGTCCCTTTCTCAATAAATTTGAGATTGACTATTGAATCAATGAAAATATATATTTTTCTTCCTGACAAATGAATCAATGAAAATATATATTTTTCTTCCCAATTCTTTTTTGTTGAAAACGAATAAAATGAAAATGCGTTTTAATGATTGAAGTCCATATTTATATTAAGGGCAATTAGCACATAATTTTTCAAAAAAAAATTAATTGTTCTAATGTTAAATAAATTATATCAATAAACTTTCATTTTTAATCGAGTCCCTTTCTCAATAAATTTGAGATTGACTAATGAATCAATGAAAATATATATTTTTCTTTGAAGTCCATATTTATATAAAGGGCAATTAGCACATAACGTCCACACTTTTTACTGTTATTGTGGAAAACATTCTTACATTTCATTTTTTAACATTTTCATCCTTATTTCCACATTTTATTACGCAAAATGTCATTTTCATTCATTTTTTCAATTAAAAATTTTAAAATGATGAAAATACCCTTATCTTTAAATAAAATAAAAGGAAAAAGAAAAAACTAGTTACAACCATAGACCTAAAAAATTTTAGAAAGTGCAAATGCGTTCCAAATAAATTATTAAAAGGGTAATTAGTACATAATATCCATACATTTCACTATTATTACCAAAAAATAAAAATAAAAAGTCTCTACCATTTATTTTTTTGGCATTTTTACCTTGCACATTTGATTACGCAAATCATCATTTCTATTCATTTTCATCCAATTTCTCAATAAAAAATTGTGAAATGACGAATATGCCTTCATATTTAAATATAAAAAATTAAAGAATTAATTGCAATCATAGTTTCAATTTTTTCAAAAGTGCAAACGAGACTCCAATATATTTAAAAAAAGTATATATATTTTAAAAAAAAGTGTAGATGAGTCCTAATTAAATTTATTTAAAAAATTTTAAAAAATAAAAAGTTCAAATAAGTTTCAAATAAATTATTAAAGAATCAGAAACTAAAAAAAATATTTTTTATTTAAATATGATGGTATATTCATTATTTTACAGTTCTTTATTAAGAAATTTGATGAAAATGATGGTTCGCGCAATCAAATGTATAATTAAGTGTGAAAATGTCAAAAAAAAAAGTATAGATTTTTTTGCAATAATGGTGAAAGATAGGGACATTATGTACTAATTACCCATTTAATAATTTATCCGGGACTCATTTGAGCTTTTTAAAAAAATTTGGGACTATAGTTGCAATTAATTTTTCCCTTTTTTTTTTTTGTTTTGTTTAAAGAAAATTATATATTCATTATTACACAATTTTTAATTAAAAAAAAGATGAAAATGACATTTTGCGCAATGAAAAGTGAAAATACCAAAAAAAAAAAAATGAAAGATATGGATGTTTTTCACAATAACAAAGAAATGTGAAGACATTATGTGCTAATTACCCTTATGGGCTGCAAGCATTTGAAGTCTAAATGCCCGTTTGATTTGTGTTTTAGTTTTAGTTTTGTGTTCATTTTTAGTTTTCTGTTTTGATGGTCCGTATTAAGATTGCTAAAAACGTATTTTGTCATTCCGAAAAAATATTAAAAAAAAAAACTAGATAAGAAGTTTGATTTAAAAATTATTTTATGACATTTTATTCAATGAAATTTGATTATTTAATAAAAATGGAAGTATTTAATTTTAATATATTATTAAGTAATATATACAATTTAAAATTTATGAATTTTACAATTTTTTTTCTCGCTACAAAAGTAAAATAAAAGTAAATAATAAATTGAGTTCAAAATATAGGAAATAAAAATATAAATTCAAGAAGAAATAATTTTTAATACACCCATGCTTTACAATGATCATTAACAAGGATCAATGACAAATAATGCTTATGGTTGGAATATACCTTTCTGAACATATATTTTTTCATGGACAACTATATATCGCACTTTCTCGCAAATTTTCAATGAAAATAACAAAAGTTTTTGTAAAAGAAAATAAAAAGGAGAAAAGTTGTGAGACGTTGACAAAAAATATTGTGCACAAAGAAGATTTATTGTAATCAAAATATTACATTTCTATTTTTCAAAAATTTTATATTATATACATAATTTCATAAAAATAATTTATTCATATATATTCTTTTTAACAAATTTAATTTTTTTAACGATATCAATTACCCGAATTACTTTAAAAAAGGTATCAATACTTAAAAAATATCGCACATATCATTTATTATATACATAAGATCTGCAACGCATATGCTTACTACTAGTGATTTTAAAAAAACAAGTTAAAGATGTATATTAGTGAATTAGGGACATCAATCAACCCTTACACTGTACTATATTAATGACCCAAAAAAAAAACATAAAAACATACGTTTCATGTTTTTGTTTCACCAAAATGCAATGAAAAAATACTTATTTTCCTTAACTTCTTAGAATGTTTGCCTACAGCTTACATTTGGAAAAGAATAAAGTAGTGGTTTCCCATAGTACATATAGCCCATGCTTGATCTTCATTATTATCAAAATATATTATTTTCTATTTTCTTTTCAATCACACATTTTTTAATAAAATAATATTACACGTAAATTTTAAAAAAAAAATTTATTTTTTAACTATATATTTTCTATCAATTTATTATTTCTAAAATGCATTCTCAAGGGAAAAAAAATGGGGTTTAGACTGAAGAAAAATAGTGTTCAATAATGAAAAAGAATTGCAGAATTGAGAACGAAAACATTGACTGAAGATACGGTACAATTTTACGTGTCGAGAATCAAAAGATGGTTGCCTTGAACCCATTTAAGGGTGGTTCTTGTAGAAAAACTTTGTGTAAGTTACGTTACGATTCATTTTACAGACTTTTGAAATATCAAAAATTACTCATAAAATTTAAAAATTGTTTTCGAACATGCTTGAATAATTTTGTTGGCTAGCTTTTTACGAAAAGCAAAAGCCTCGTCAAACTGGTTTTTAGGCTAGCTTTCTCTAAAAGTTTCTTTAATCAAAAGAGTACTTTCAAAAATATATTTAAATAGGTTCAAAATACTTTATTAATCTCAAAAGTAATTTTTTACATTTCAAAAGTCTTGACCCAAAAATAGAGTTCATGTGGGATTTTAAATCTTCATCTAATTTGAATGAAGGGTTTGACAATGCCGCTACCGTGTATATATATCTAATTTCAATGAATAGGTTTCTCGGTACATTTTTTGCAAGATTCTTCTAATTTTCATGTGTAAACATTAGTAGCGTACAATATTATGTAAACTCAATGTATTTATTATTATTATTATTGCTTCAATCCCAACAAGAGGATTCGGATCAGAGATTAAGGATCCATTTGATTGCAAGAATAGAATTTGGGTAGAAAGAAAATAAATTACAGAGAATTGAATTGCCTAGAACGTGTTTTACTGAGAATTGTCGATTAATTGTGTTTGATTGGTATAGTTTTTCACATGAAAAATATTGAAATTTTGGATCTTTTGGTATTCGTTTGACTTTGTTTTCATGAAAATTGTTCATTAAAGAAATATAATTTGTTACAATTGGAGATAGAATTTGATTTACTTGCCAAAAAAAAAAAAAGCCTAGAAAATCAAAAACCACCAAACCCATAAGGAAACCAATTTAAGGAAAATGGAGTCACGTAAGGTATAAGTCGGAAAATCAATTGCCTAGAAAGTTTTTCCTATCAAATAGCCTAAATGTGGGAAATGGAAAATAATTTTCAACTTCAATGGAAAATTATTCCTATCAAACAAGGCCTAAAAGAATTATCCCTCGATGAAAAAAGAATAAAGAGGGTACCCTCAGAAAAGAATTATTTCAAATATCAAGTATAATGTATTAAGATTTGAAATTTTGTTTTAAAATGTCAATTTTATTAATATCAGTAGTCCAAATCCTAATATCTTCGTTAATACTTTAATTTAATCAATGTGTAATATATAGCCCTCTTTCATAGCCGTAAATGCATAGACAACGTTGATAAACCGATTCAAACACTTGAAAAAGTGGCGTGGCCATCTCCCACTTCATCAGTTAATATATTTTGAATACAAATTTTTTCCATAATTATATTAGGTTCCCAATGATTTTCTATCTTGGTTCTGCTTTTGATTGTCGCACATCTCAGTCCATTCCTAAAATACAGAAAGAATTAAATAGATGTTGTTGATCTCATAAATGACTCGAGTTTTTACATTAAGGGTGTGTTTGAGCCATGTTATTTTGGAATAATGTATTTTGGATAGTAAATTGATGGAGAATGTGTGGTTGAAAAAGAAAGAAAAGTTGTTGATGTGATGTAAAATATTATTTTATTGAATAATGTGTGGTTGAAAATGAGTAGAATAATGAGAATGAAAATTTTAATATGTACTAAACAAGGGTAACACATGTAACAAACGAAATTAAAATAATATATATTCACCATAAGAAACAAAACAAAACAAGACAAGACATAGACAAAGTTAATTTGTCTCTTGTAACCCAAGTGAATACATTGTTATACTAATTAATATGGGGTGCTAGACATTGTGCCTCAACCTTCCACAAAAGGGAATCAAAATATTTGCAAATGTCACTAAATGGTCGTGTCATTTAATCACTAGTTGATGCCTATTAGCTGGAAATTTGGATATTGTTGGAAGTTGCAAAGGGTAGAAGAAGCCATGTCTATATTTTTATTTAATAATTTAACTTGGTAATTAAATATTTATATGTATGCATTTCTTTTATGTAGGCATGCACAAGCACCATTTGGGTGAGTTTGCGGCCGTCACCAAACAAACGAAGGCGAAGGGCTAGCAAGTTACTTCAACTTCAAAAGCAATAAAACACGACTGTTGCACTAGGTTGCGTCGTAATGGACCGTATTAAGAGCATGTTTGTTTCAGATTAAGTCAAACAATTAATATTAACCATATTTTTCATGTGTCTCATAACTTTTCAACAACACATTTCAAAAACTTTTATCACGATCTACTAAAACTCTAATTTCAATCCCCACCAAACACCCTTTAAGAATTTATTATAAAACTAAAACGAATAATTATAGGTGGAACTGTGGATGATACTTTGGAAGACAATAATCTTTAATATTTTAATAAAATAATATTTGCACTATCAATAATACAACATAGATGGATTATTCTTTGATTTTTAATTTAAAAAAAAGTTAATTCTACACAAAATCGAATTTTTTGTTTTGTGCTCAAGACGTTCCTAACCTATCGTAAATTAGCAGAACTCATCCCCATTCACATAATATGTTAGATTTACGATGATCAGACACGTAAAATGTGCAAAATTTTCGATTATCAGAAGCAAGAAGGTTCAAGAATGGATGTTAACGTAAGAATTTTCCAAAGATACCTGAGCACGTAATGGGTGGACTTTCAACGGCAAGTGAATCGTCTTTACTTTCGTAGGAAGGAACCTTTTGATCTTTTGTGGTTTACAAGTTAATGACCACGGCTCAAATCAACAATCGATGTATCCCAATTCCCTTTTTTTGGGGGCAATATATGAAGAACGTACTTTCCACCCACAAATGTCTTGAATCTTAAATAACTTAGAGAACATATGTTTGCAATGTGGAAAATGAGAAAACTAAACTTGTAGTAAACATTACAAAATAACCAATGAAATTGAAATTCAGTGCCAAGTTCTAATACAAACTGACCACAAGAGGACGCTGCATACATATTTCCACAAAACCAAAAAATTGAACAAAAAGTAGACGCGATTAAGCCGGAACAGCTCGTTCCATGAACAGCAGAAATTGAGGAACAAGAACTTCATTTTATATCTCCGCCACAGATAAGTGTACTTAAATTTTATTCAATTAGATAACTATACTATAATTTGATTTTTACTCCATCCAATTTTATCTTTAGACTAACAAAAATTGATGGTGGGACCATCGTTAATGATGGCAGTCACTAAGTTTCATGTGATGATATTTATTTGTTGACGGTTACGCCATCGATCTCCATCTTGGAATTTGTTACGCCTCGCCACCGCAGCTCAAAAAGAAGCATACGTGGCAGTGCCACCGAAGTCCATGAAGATGCTCACGTGGGCCTCGTTTGTGGTAGTTCCACCGAAACTCAAGACGAGGTGCATGTGGTAGCCACACAAAAGCCACTCAGGCACACCTCATCCAGACCCCCACTCCAAGCCTCCAAGAGAGGCGAAACTAGAACAAAGCTACTGAAGTGAGAGGCTCCTCTTGCTGCATTTAAAACCACTGAGAAGCTATCCACACGTGCTTTGGACGAAGCTCACATAAGCGAAGTGGAAGCCTGCTGGTCCAAGGAGCATCTTTGTCACTTCTCCCGAGTAATTTAGCTTCTCCCAAGAGATATCTTATACATAAGATCGTGTGGAAGTGATTGATATGACCTCCTGCAACACTACAAATGTTAAGTCATATCAACCTACTACATAGGTATGCAGACCTGGACTATAAAGTGGTACCTTTTCAAACAACATTAAATGCTATAGGGCCTAAGACGTTTCATGTGATCATCTATGAAGGATGTTTCAATCGTTAGGATGAAGCCATGTACTTCTTCATCCAACGGCTACCACTTCAACCAAACTAAAATAATCCAAAGCCAGTTCAAGTAGAGGGGTAATGCAACTTTCATTTCAAAAATTTTAAGTTTGCTCTTTATTCTCTCTATTCTGGGTGTTTGTATACTTTTGTGTCTTCTCCTTAAAGCTCGTCCCACACTTAAAATATATTTTTTTCCGTCGACTGACTTGATCATAGGAGTGCTCGTGGCCGTCTCTCCCACTACCAGAGAAGGCCACGGGTGAGTAACATTTTTGTCCAATTGTGTAGGAAATGAGCTTACGTGGACACAATTGATTTCAGGATCTGTTAACCACTTTGGAGGTATATTTTTCGAGGTCAAAGAATCAAACAAAATTACCTTAATTGAAATCAAACACAAATGTAGTTACCTTTTTTGAAAATCAAATTAAAAGTATAGTTACTCATGTAAATCAAATTAAAGTGTAGTTACTCAATTGAACAAAATTAAATACAATTACTTAACCGACACTAATTTGAAATTTTAACTATCAAGAATAGAATTACACAATTCTAATCCATCATGATATCATTTACTTACTACATCAAACACAACTTAGGGCGTTATACAGGGGGCTTTTAATAAGTCAAAAATATTTCTAAGACTAAGAAATTATTTTTTAATATATTTAGATAATTTTTTAAAATAAATTTGTATAACTAGAAAAACTTTTAGATAAAAGAGTTTCAAGATAGCTTTCTCAGAGAGTTTTTTTACAAGAAGTAAAAGTAGAAATTCCGTGGAACCGATTGAATGGGCGTTATCCGGGTGGTTAGGGGGCTTAATCAGATTTTCTATCGAAATGATATGTGGTAAAAAAGATCTTAATTCCTAATCACTCAATTTTCCAAATTAAATTATACAAGTCGGCCGTCGGTCCGAATAATGATTCCTTAATTAAGTCGAAGAGTACAATTAACTAACAAACAAACCACATGGTGAAATTATTAATGGTTTTAATAGAAAACTATAATTTCACGACCAAATACATGGCATGTTGGAGCTCCCACGAAATCGATGACTAGCGGACAAAGAAAAGGCAATCCTCTTAGCCACGGTTTGATGCGACTGGGAACTGGACTAAACCACAAGGCTATAAGCATCGATAAGTAGTGGAATTCGACTCGATTTTTATTATAGAGAATAATGATAGACAATAACTCCCTCCAAACATAGATCACAACTTTTTTTTTTTATCATAATGTGATCTAAAAAAGCAATTGTTCTCAAAATCTCATTCAAATGTTTTGAGTTGGAATCTCATTCTCTAAATTAATTAATGCAAAATAAAAGTCCACTTTTGTGTATTCATGGGGTCGTATGAATTCGTTATATTAAATCATTTGATTCTTTTTTTTTTCCCCCTTTCTTTCTTCTTTACGATTCTCCTCCTAAATTTCATTTAACTGAATTTCGAATGGAAAAATATGTAAAAACGCTAAGCACGTATTTGGTTTAACTGAAAAAGTTGACAGAAAATTAAATCAAAATCAATAATTAATTTTAATTATATATTTAATAAAATTAACGAATTTTATCAATTTTCAACTATATATTTCACCAACTTTTTTCAAAATCAAATAAAAATATAATTTTTAACAAAATCAAACAGGAGTCAAGTAGGATAGTAGGAATTAAAATCCAAATTTTAATCTAAATCAAAATTACAATCAATTTTAACCACATATTTCATATGACTCACAATTTTTCAATCACACAATTCATCAATTTCTATCAAAATTTATTTAAAATCTAATTTTAATCCCCACCAAACAGGGCTAAAATTAGAACTAATTTAGTGCAAATTTACACAAACAGATTGATGCATGCATTGCTGGGCTTATATGTTATTAGTCAGAAGTTGGGAGCCCATTTTCATGAGTGAGACAATCCCACGTTTGGAAAACTACCTAACAATGTTCTTGCTTATGGATTGATTCGCTTTTCTAAAATGTACTAATTTGGTATCTCTCCCAGGCTAGCATTGGCTATCCACATGGGAGTCGTACGAGTGGTGCGATCATGTATGCGCCTATGAACCGTGGGTGCAATTACGGGTTAAATGGCTGGTGCTCATGTCATGTGTAGTCCGCGTGCACATGGCATTTGCACTATGAGCGAAAGAGTGTGATTGGACACAACCATTTTAGTGTAGTAGGTGCACACAAAACGGACATGGACCATCGTAAAAGCGTGGAATTTACACCGTCAATCGGGCTCAACTTTGAGTGGTGTGAGATAATAGATAGGGATGACACAGATATACCTTGTCATGTCGAGAATTTTCAGAATGTGAGGCATGAATTAAAATATTATTATTTACCTATTTATTCAATTTCATTTTTTAACTATGATTTAAATTTAAAATATATAAAAAAATAAAGAATCGGAATAGAACATTTTGTCATCCTACTAATGGTCTAGATTGATCTATGTCAGAAGTGGCAGCGATTCAAAGAAGCCACGGATTTGTATAAATTGAATCCTCATAATTCCATTTTTTTTACATCACAAATCGATCCGAGTATATTGAATTCTAAGTTTCTTACTCTACATCCAGATGCTCAAGGCCTTTTAGTATGTGAAACAATTTTTCGTTTTTTACGTAATTTTATGGAAATGTTGTTCAGATATACTAACACCTTTCTTGATATTCTAATTATTCAGTTCTAGTGGCTACATTTGTTGCGCTATTTTTGAAAGCCCAAAAATAGCTAACTAAGATAGGGTATATTGGTTTTTAAATTTTTTTCGAAAGATCACTTCAAAGTTTCAAACAATTTTAGAATGAGTATATCAATCAAACAAAGAACACAATTATGAAAGCTATAAATAAAAGTTAAGAGAATAAGCAAACGATTTAATTATAGAGGTTCGATCCAAATCGATGACTTATGTCCTTCGTTATTGAGCTCTCCATCACGAGTGAGACTTTTTCACTATATTTATTAACTTGTGGCGAAATCCAAAATTTTACAAAATTTCCGGTGACTTGTACACAAGGAGCACCGATCCTTATATAATATT
>CAIGRN010106727.1:0-19885 GCA_903798345.1 Fraxinus anomala | reverse complement strand
TTGATGGAAGAGGTGATTTTAATATGTGGAATCAAAAAGTCAAGGCTATTATAATGCAAATGAGATGTGTTAGGACTCTAGATGATAGTTGGCATGTAGACTAGCCTCATGCAAAGAAAACTGAACTTGAAGAGGTTGCCTGGAGTACTATTTTCTTGTACTTGTCTAATAATGTGATGAGGGCCATTGATGATACCAAAATTGCTTTTGAACTGTGACTAAGCTTCATGCTAAATATGTAACTAAGACTATTCCAACAAATGCTTTTTGTTAAAACAATTTTTCTCTTTTAAAATGGACCTTGCAGTGGACTTGGATGAAAACTTGAATAGGTTTACAAAATTGACTCAGGATTTGGCCAACTATGATGAAAAAATTTCAAAATATCAGCTGGATGTGGTTCTGTTAAACTCCATTAGTGACAGATATAGAGATATTAAGGTTGCTCTTGAATATGGTAGAGTTGAGATCACTACTAATGAAATCATTAGTGCTCTTAGAAATTAGACTCTTGAAATTAAATTTGAATAAAAAGAAAGTCATAGTGGAGACAATTTGCTAGCAAAGGGAAAAAAAATTTAGTTAACCCAAATTTCATTCAAAAACCTTAAATGAAAATAAGAATAAGGGGAATGATAAAAATAAATCCAAAAATAAGATAAAAGGCAAGAAATGATATTATTGTGGAAAAATGGGTCATTTTATTAAAGATTTTTACTAGAAGAAAAATTAATCAAAAGAAAAGAAATTGGATGATGGGAATACTGCCTTAATCTGTAATAAGGAAAAGCTTGAAGATGGGTTAGTTCTAGCTAATATTGAAAAGAAGCTAAGAAATGAATGGATACTTAATTTAGACTGTTATTTTCATATGTGTCCAAATAAAAACTATTTTCTTGAATCTGAAAAAACTACTAAGGGGCAAGTAATAATGAGAAATAAAATGACCTATAAAGTAAATGGTATAGGAACTGTTAAACTATTGCTTGAAAATGAAATGTTCTATTTTTGAAAGGAACTAAATATGTTCCTGAGTTAGAGATGAATCTTGTGTCTCTAGGCATGTTGGACGACATAAAGTTTGATATAAATCTGGGTCAATGATATACTAAAATTCTTAGAGGCACTTATTTGATTATTAGCACCCCTAAGAGACATGATCTCTATTTTTTGAAACCTAAACTTTACTTGATTTGACTGCAACTGTTTTAAGTGAAACTTTTACTTTGGCAAAATTATGGCATGAAAGATTTGGCCACATTGGCCAGAAAGGTTTAAAGTCTTTACAAAATAAAAGAGTTTTTGGTTCTTGTGAACAACATGTGATAGGCAAGTAAGTCAAGTTACCTTTCTTACCTGAAATTCATAATTCAAACAAATACTTGAATATGTTCATGCTGATCTATGAGGTCCTGCTTCTATGTCTACTTTGACTGATTTTAGATATTATCTTTTGATCATTGATGATTTTTCTAGTTATTAAAATCAAAAGATAAAACTTTTTTCTTTTTTCAAGGATTGAAAAACACAAATTAAAAACCAAACTGATCATAAGGTAAAAATTCTCAGAACATATAATTGTTTGGAATTTTGCAACTATGTATTCAATAATTTTTGTAAAGAACATGGCATACTAAGACATAGAACTGTTGCATATACACCTCAACAAAATGGCATAACAGAAATAATTAATAGAAATTTATTAAACAAGGTAAGATGCATACTTTTGAGTTCTGATTTACCTAAATTGTTTTGGGGTGAAGCTGTAAAAGCTGCTGCTTATCTTGTAAATAGAACCCCTACTGGTGGTTTGAATTTTGAAGTTTCTGAATTTGTCTGGTCTAAAAATCATGTTAACTATTCTAACTTGAAAGTATTTGATTGTGCTGCATATGCTCAGCAAAATATTGGTGAATTGGAACGCAGATCACTTAAATGTGTTTTCTTAGGTTATGGTGAAAATGTTAAATGAAAATGTTAAAGGTTATAGACTATGGGTTAAAAGTGAAAAAGGCAATAGGGTGATTGTTAGAAGAGATATCATTTTTAATGAATCATTATGCCATGTTTGGAAGGAAAAGAAAATGACTTGACTGAAAAAGATATTCAAATTGAGGTAGAATCTATGTATTTTCTGTCGTTGAATCTGCTCTTGATGAAAATAATATGTCAATTGAAATTGGAAACAATCAACATATTGATGTTGAAAATCAATCTGATACTGCAACTCTTCCTCTTGATGAATATCAACTCACAAGAGATAGAAAGAGAAGGCAGATCAGACCTCCAGCTAGATTTGACCGTAATGATTTTGTTTCTTTGTTTACTTATCAAGATCAATTTGAAAATGAGCCGAACTCCTATGATGATGCTATTAAATGCAACGATGCTAAAATTTAGAAGCCTGCTATGAAAGATGAAATGCTTTCACTTCTTAAAAATAAAACATGGGAATTGGTTCAGAGACCTAAAGGCTATAAGCTAAATGACTATAACTGGATTTATAAGATAAAAGAAAGTGAATAGGGGAATAATAGCATCAGAGATAAAGTTAGACTTGTAGCTAAATGTTTCACACAAAAGGAAGGTGTTGATTATACTGAAAAATTTTCCCCTGTCGTTAAATATACCACTATTAGATGCATTCTTGCATTTGTTGTTCAATTTAAATGGGAACTCGATCAATTAGATGTAAAACTGCTTTTCTCTATGGTGATCTAGATGAAAAAATTTATATGAAGTAACCTGTTTGTTTTATTGAAGGTGATTCTGAAAATGTAATTTGTTTATTAAAGTAATCACTTTATGGGTTAAAACAAGTCCCAAGACAATTGTATAAAAGGTTTGATACATTTGTATTGAAACGTGGGTTTCAAAGAAGCAGCTATGATGCTTGCCTCTACTATAAAGGTAAAGGAGGTAAACAATTCTTTGTATTTGGTGCCTTATGTTGATAACATGTTTCTTGCTAGTTGTAATAAGTCTAAAATTGATGATATTAAAGTGAAACTGAAATCTTTATTTGATATGAAGGATCTTGATTTTGCCAAAAAGATCATTGGCATGCAGATTCTGAGAAATAAAGAAAAATATCTGTTATTTTTGCATCAACATGATTATGTGGTTAAAATTTTGAAAAAGTTCAGTATGTTTGATTGTAAACCTATTACATTACCTCTTTCAAATTATTTTAAACTCTGATCTGAGTTCTATCCTACAACTGATGAAGAACTTGCTAGAATGTCTAAAATTCCATATGCAAATGTGATTGGATCTGTTATGTACCTAATGGTATGCACAAGACCCGATCTTGCTGATAGTATCAGCATACTTAGTAGATTCATGAGTAACCCTGAGGAAGAATATTGGAATGCTTTAAAATGGCTGTTAAGATACTTTGAAATGTACCTTAAATTTAGATCTTGTGTTTAAAATGAATAAATGGGTGATAACTTTGAAGAGGTTTACTGATTCTGATTTTACTGGAGATAGAGATAATAGGAAGTCTACCTCAACTTATTTCTTTACTCTTTGTGATACTTCAATAAGTTGGAAATCTCAATTGCAAAATGTTGTAACTTTGTCTTCTACTGAAGCAAAATACATTGCTGCTTTTGATTCTATTAAAGAGGGAATTTGGTTAAGTGGATTGCTGAGTCAACTTCGTTATGTAGATGAAAATGCAATTTTGTACTCAGATAACCAAAGTGCTATACATTTGAGTAAAAACTCCATGTTTCATGATATGACCAAACATATAGATATTAAATATCATTTTATTAAAGATATTATATCAATAGGAATTATGAAAATTGGTAAGGTTTCTATCCAATTTAATCCTTCAGACATGAGAACTAAAATAATATATTTAAACAAGTTTCATAATTGTTTGAAGTTATTATCTATTGATACTTTAGGATGCAAAAACAATCCTTTGGAGCAAATGAAGATCAAATTGTTGATATTTGCTCCTGGTTGCATTTTTGTCCCAAATTTCTAGTAGTAAGGTGGAGATTGTTGAGGCTCGAACCTGTGATATGTGATGTGCTCCCAAAATTTTGGCCAAAGTCGTGTTTTACTGAATCACACTTTTATAAGTTGGAACGTTTTTAACGAGATGATGACACGTGTGTAATTCCTGGCCCTTGATCTTGGCATTATTGATGAGAGATATATATGCACACATAGTTTTATTTTAGTCCTGGTTTCGATGAATCTTCTGACTTCTGGGTTCTTCTGAGAGAGTTTTCCTTTTTCAATTTCTTACGATTAGGGTTTGCTTTGTGATTTTCATATCTCTTGATGAACTTGTAAAACTGAGATCATTATATTTTAGCCTCTGAAATCGGTGTTCTTCATGTGATTACTGTAAGAATAAGGGGTTTCTTACAATTGTGATTTCTAGTAGGTAAGTTGAAATTTCTTGAGTGATTTTTTGCAGATCTATAGTTATTATTGAAGAGATAAGTATCTTGTACCTCTCTCTTGTGTTAGAAGAAACGATCTGTAACTTTTGTTGCCATTTTTGGGCATATAGTGCAACCGAGCGAATATCCAATTTTTGGATGCTCAATGGGGGATGTAGGTGTTAGAAGTGGTTGCCAAACCTACGGGGCTTAGATCGAAATAAATCTCATGTTCAATTGCCCTGCCTAAGTCATAATCCCGGAAGAAGGCCTCGCATGGCAGAGGTTTTAGCCACATTGGAACGACTCTAAGGTTCATATGAAAACAAAAATAAAAATAAATCAAAATTCTTCTAAATTTGCTGTCTGGCAATAATAAGAAACCTCATCAAAATCTGAATATGATACCTTTGCTGTCTCTGTAACTATTTTACGAAAAGTGTTTATGGTGTAAGATTAATTAGTTCGAGGAGTCACTGGGATGCCAACTTCTTCTTATTATTTCTAGAGCACGCCTCCCTTATATATATCTTCTAAATCCGATCACATATTTGGTAAGTTGAATTGAACATGACTAACATACATGTGAAATTTTTGCGTGTCCTACACTTGTTTTGGCTAATTAATCCATTTCGGCATACTAAACATGCCCTTCAGTTTTTTAACAGGCAAACATAGCCATTATGGGGACTGGAATACATTTTTATTCTCTCACTACAGTAAGGCATGTATAAATTTTTTTATGCACCATCAATTCTGAGGTTAATGCAACTAAACACTATTTCCCTTTTTCAAATTTACTTCCATTTTGGTCTTTTCCATTGCTAGTCTAGTTTATTTACAGTCTCTTTGTAATCAGATTCAATACTGAATAAAGACTCATTTTTTCTAACATGGTATGAGAGTGAGTTTCGATCTTGATCTAGACTTGCAACCACTTCCCTTTTTCGACGAGCAGACTTGTGCTACTCATCCGGCCAATTTGTTTCGGACATCATCTTGTTCTTTTGTAGCCTTCAGTTTTTCTTTTTGTTTCATGCTGCCTTTGTTTTTGGTGGATCTGAAATTTGGCTGCGGCGACGATATCCTTCTCGTTGGTTTATGCTCCAATTTGCCAACTCTTGTGTTGATTTCAGTTTCAGTTTCATGATGTTACGCCAGCTCTTTTGAGCGATTTTCTTCAATTTATGTTGTGCCTCCTCGTCCAGTTTGTAGTTCCATCTATTGGTTTCAAAGTTAGTTCATGTACTCAAATAACTCAAGTTATAGTTATTGATACTCCGTTCATTTAATCTTTATGTCATCTAGAAATTTATTCTCTATCAATATTTATTTGAAGTTTTTTAAAATTTTCGGACAATTAATTAGAAATGGTGTTTTAGCCATCCCAAACAAGTACTAAGCACTAAGGGCCGCTTGGGAGTGCTTGGGAGTTTTGGGATATTGGTTTTAGGGTTGTTTTAAAGTATCGATTTTGAATGTTTATGAGAGGTTCAATTTTCTTGATGGTTTTTACTTGTGGTTTCGATTCTCGTGACAAATTCTCTAAAAGTGAAATAAATTGTTTAAAATTTTATATTATTAACCAATGTTAATTACAAAGTTATTGAAATTTATACGAGTAGAATTACCGTATTCGGAGACATGAAAAATTTGAGGGAGTCATTTCATAAAGGCAGGTTAGAGTTGATTTGTCAAAGTGTCATAAACTGGCCCTGGCCCTCATTGTTGTTCCTATATGCAAGATGGAATGCTACGTGCTTTTCCAGCAATGTTTTTGGAAGAGCACATGATATATACAGTGATTACCCCTTAGTTTCTATGGCATAGTACCTCAAATTGGATTTTTTCTTCTTGTCTCAATAAATATGTTAAACATGCGTGCGTACTTACATTTTTATGAATTTGGACCACGTTCCAAATAGTACGTTTGAAAAGACTTAAGCTTAAAAGTGCAATCAGATGGAAAAAGATAAAACGGATTGTACCCTCATTTAAAAAAATTAAAATACTCCAACTCACTTTCCCCCCTCCATCTCCACCCCTAAATTGTCGTATGGGGTGGAGGGAATGAAGAAAACTAGGACAAATGGAGGGAATTAGAAGGAGTTTGATGGTGAGAGAAACCAATGAGTTGGGAAAGCTAGCGACCGAGTGTTGCAGAAGTAGAGAGTGGCAAGCAGGAGTAGGTGGAAGGGGGTTGCACATATAGTCATGTTGTATGAGGAGATTCAGTATTTATAGGACGCGAATTTGTGATTGTGAAATGGATGAAAAACGTTAATTGGATACCTAGCTCTACAAAATTAAAAGATTGAAGGACTCAAGCATCGAGAAATGAAGTTTAAGAATGCTATATATAACCCGTAGGTTAGAGGCCTCCGTCTGTAATTTTTGCAAGAAAATCTCATGTGAACATGTTAAGATTATAAATTGATAAGAGTATATTGATGTTAAGTTTATTGACTTCAGATTTTGTTGAGTCTCTCTCAATATATATACTAAAAACTTCAATAAATGTCAATAAAAATGGTTGATGATCGATTATACTTTCATTATCTCTAAATTTCTACTAAGTCTAATCCCCAAGTGGAGTGCTGCATTCTATGTTAAGTTGAGCATCTTCTTAGCTCTTGTTGATCTCTACATAGTTGAGTGCATTATTGTGACACTACCTTTTTAGCATCTAGGCCAAGTTCTCATATTGGTTCACAAGTTCCTTAATTAATAATTATATTGCCTTAACATGGAAATCAACCTCCAAAGGCTAGAACTTCCATAATACGAGCTAGGACCTTAATTCGATAACACTTATAACAGACCTCATATATGAATGAGCTCAACATATCTCGTCTTCTCCAAGTTTTTCTACCGAGTTGGAGCTCTCACTTAGAACTTTATATCCATTGCTACCTATTCCTTGTAATTGGATTATTCAATATGAATCTGTCCAATAAAAGTTAAAATTGAAGTACATATACATGTGCAATTATAAATAAATCCGTGTGTCAATTGAAAGGTCATATAAACTTTATCTTGTCCTCTCTCTGGACCAAACAAAATCACAGTACTGTATATATTACAATTCTTTTTGTTTTAGCAAAAAGGCCATGAAAGCTTACGTGTTCACGCTTAGACTAATAGGGAGTTTGGATTTCCCGACCATATATACACACTTTACCCAACGGTGTCTCCCACATAACATAGTAGCAGAAAAAAATGTCTAACATTTTGGGGAAGAAGAAGTCGTACTTCTGCTTCTCCAAATTCAAGTGTCTACCCACACTCACTCTATCCCCACCACCCACTGATGAAGAAGAAGAAAACGAGAATGACACAGCCGCCCATCTGATCAACCCTTCATCATTAATCAAGAACTTCAACTCCCTCTATGATTCCAACTCTGGTTCAATCTCCAAGTCCCTTACCTCCTCTACAGACGATTTTCTCTCTTCATCTGACGATTCCGATGCTGATTCGGTTCCTGATTTTGCTACGGTTTTCGCGTCCCAACGCTTCTTTTTCTCCTCTCCCGGCCGCTCCAACTCCATTGTTGAATCCAAGGATGGGCCGCCAGGTCCGGAATCTGACACGGTGGTTAACGGTGGCATTGCCGTTGAGACGTACTCTCCGAACCCATATGCCGACTTCAGAAAATCGATGCAAGAGATGGTCGAAGCACGAGGGTTAACAGATGTTAAGAATGATTGGGATTTCTTACATGAGCTTTTCTTGTGTTATCTAACCTTAAACCCTAAACACACCCACAAGTTTATTGTTGGTGCATTTTCAGACCTTATTGTAACTCTCATGTCACCCGCGGCCAACTATACACATGATTGAGGTGCGATTACTAGTGATTCCGGCTGCCTGTGAGTTTAGTTTTTTTTTTTTTTTTTTTTTTTCCAACTATCTCGTGTCTGTATGTGGGGTGGGGTGGGGTGAGGGGCTAGGTGGGTTTGTCTTTGAAGGTAAAAAAGATATGTTTGATCAAAGAGGACAACGGTAAAAATGTAATGTAATCGCAAAACCAAGGTAAGCGTGGGGGACGTTAATGCCTCGTTGCATGTAATATTTCTAACGTCTTATGTTATGTAAAGTGCCATCTTTAGTATAAGAATGTTTTTTCTCGTTTAATGAAACATTTTTTCTTGTTGAATCTTTTTTGGGGAAATTAAATGAAGTTAAGTTTGATTTGGTTCGGTTTATTTCAATATATTACTAGACTGCAATTGATAATTAAAGTTCCTTATCATTTTTAGTCCATGTTTGGTGTATATTAAAAGTTGATAAAAATCACAACTCAAAGTCACAATTAATTTTAAGAGCACATTTCACTGGATCCACAATTTTTTGATTACACATTTTATCATTTTTTAATATCATAATTAACTAAAAAATTAATTTTAATCTATATCAAACGTGGTCTTATAGTCTTCTTAATTATACCGCCGCGTTATGTGACATGCCTGACTATTCTTTTTTACTTATCATAAATTTTATTAGAATTGAAATTAGACCTTGAGGAATTAAGCTTGGCCAATAAAAAGTTGATGAAGAAACACTAAGTAGGAGAGAACTTAGCATGCCGACCTGCACATGTGGGTCTCCTTGCATTCGGCTCGCGCCATTTGATGACTAAAACTCTGGAGACTATATGTCCGACGGTACAATCCCGCTTAGGTCAGAAGCTGTCCCAACCTAAGCAAATTGGGTATTTGCATTAATTCAAAAGGAATTAGGTATAGGTAGGACTTCTTACGAGAGTATAGGAAAACAATCTATATCAATAATTGTAGTTGACTAGCACTCACGAGAAGGTACTGATAGTATGAGTTCCTTGATTTTCTAGTCAAAAGATTCTCCGATTATGCTTAAAAGGAGTTAAGTAATTTTTTTATTTTTTAAATTTTTAAGAAATTTATAATTTGTGTTACTTATAAGTAGTAGTAGTAGTATTACTTGAATGTTTATTTATAAGTAAATGTTACAAGTTTATCAAATATATATGCACTTAGATTGGGACTTTTGAGTTGCATGGCACACGCAATTAGGCCTAACCTAAGCCTATATGTTTTTGTCCATGAAAGGGTTTTGTACACGCTCTCAGGTTTCTCGCTAATAAGCCAAATATGACTGTCAAATTTTTGTATACCGACGCGTGCACCAATATTATAACGAAACGAAATTTGAGAATTTTTTCTTTTTTGTTAAAAAAGAAAAAAAGGGAGAAGATTTTCACAAATGTCAACATTCTTAAAATGAAAAGTTCAAACTTTCATAAGTTGATCTATGTTTTTATTTTTATTCGATATAAAATTTTATTTTTTAACATGCTTTCGCAAGATGATGACCCTTTTGAGCATACAAATCTTGAAATTCGCGTGCACGTTTCTTAATCTTTATCAATCAAATTGCTCGTGTAATTTAATGAACTCTAGTATCAAATTAAGATTTAGAGTTCCATATTAAAATATCAATTTTTTTAAGAAGAGTAATTCAAATTCTTATAAATTGGTCTATATTTTCTTCTTTATTCAATGTTAAATTTTATCTTTTAATATACATAAATACAAAAATTTTGGAATGTGTAGAGTGAGGGTTTGCACCCTTTATATCTCACACACAAAGTAATCTTCATTCGACTGTTGAATTTACACAACGTTTACGTCAATGACTATCTCACGTCATTAAAAAAACGTTATCACAACACACGACTCCAGTTAAAAGATTTGGACAATCAACTCTGAGGCACTATTACATAACAATAAAAACTAGAACGAACAATTCTACAATCAAACATTTTTTTTTTAAAAATCCAAGACAAAATTCAATAAAGCCACGAGTATAGGAAAAATTAACAAAATGTGTACCGATGCTGATGTTGCAAAATGTGATTGGACTGTTTTTCTTTTTCTTTTTTCCATCTTTAAATAATGCCGCTTCATATGTTGTTTGTAAGGATTTTCTGTCAAAAAATTCTGTACTTGTATCATGATACGACAAAATTATAGTTAAAATCTCGAACGTGGGTTTTGTTTCGCTTTATTGAGTTTAATTAATTGCTGCATCAAACATTTTAAATAATTGCACTTTAATTAATCCTTTAGATAGGAACATTGAGTCACTCATATTTAAATTGGATTTCTTATTAAACCTGTATTAAGACAATCGAAATAGACAAATCGAAATCAAATTAAGGACAAATGCAGGAGTATTTGGGAACAGTTAATTATTAAAATAACAGTTAGTTAATATTTTAGGTAGCCAGCTAGGTACCTAATTAATTTTAGCAATAATCTGCTTTCTCAATATTATTCCAGTAATCAAGAAAGGAGATAAACTTTACGATACATAGGCTTTATATTTGCAGAGCGTATTATGTCCTTGTTTGTTGGGGATTAAAATTAGATTTTCTGTAGATTTTGATAAAAGTTGAAGTTAATGAAATGTGCGATTAAAAAGTTATGGATCCATAAAATGTGTGGTTTAAATTAATTGTTAATTTTGACTTAAATATCGTACAAGATTTACTTTTTTTGTCGAGTCTTGAATAATTGCAATACTATTAAAGAGATCTTAGATAAGTATGAAGTAGCTTCGAGTCAAAAAAATTAATATCTTGGGTTTCCTAAAGTGATTGGCACAAGAAAAAGATCTATGAGGATGTGAAGGAAAAGGTATAGAAAAAGCTTTAATTATGGTGGAGGGAATTAAAGAATTCACCTTTTTTGACCATGAAATGTATAATGAAATATAGTTTGACCATAAAATAGATGTCATTATTAACTTGTTGAATGTTTAATTTTGTCGAGAAAAAGAATACTATTAAAAAATTATTAATATATAAATTATTATTAGGCAGTGAGCCAAAAATAGTCGTGAAGTAAATTCAATTTCTTTGGATCCTCGGAATTTCAAGTCGATTTTCCCTACTTTGTGTGGAACTTCGATAGTGAATGTGCATGCGCATGTGCTTGTATGAAATTTTTCAATTTTTTGGAATGACTCATTGTCAAAGTTGTTCGAAACTTGTGTATTAGTCGTACCTTACCGTGCTTACATTAGCAATATTTGAGGGAGAAGGAAGGTGGGTGTCGCAATTTTCCCCACTTTATTGTTTTTTACTTTTATTAAAAATATATTTAAATTGGCTTTTGGCATTGATTTATGATTTTCATTTAAATTTTTGCAGAGAAAACTCGGGAATAATAGAGAAAAAATAATTTATTAAGTGAAACAAAGTCACTGATGCAAAATCCATCACTTCATGTCAAGTCTATTAAGAAAGCTTCACATTATTTCCAACAATTTCATCTGATACATTTGAAGAAAGCTGAAATAACAAAAAACACAGCATGTCACAAACATTAGGGGAATCGGAAGCCAGCAGACTTTTTACTCGAAAGTCATATTCTCAGCCTCTCGCCTCACGGATTCAAAAAGCACAGAGGAGAGATACCGCTCTCCAAAACTTGGGAAAATCACCTGCATTCAAGTTCAAATATAATTCAGTTGATGTATGTGTCCTTTTACGCCACTGCATTCAGTTCTATTCTAGATCTACTAGAAGATCGTGAGCAATTAGATAATTGGCTTAATATCTTAACATCCTAATTTCTGTGTATATTCCCTTCGAAACCGTCAAGGATGGTAAAACCCCACTGGAAAAAAACTGCTCAATATATTCAAATCCGTTGACCGAGCAATGAACGTGCTTACAAGATCACCATAGGGTTGTAAGAAGTACTATATTCTATCTTACGTAATTGTATTGAATAATATTCTTTTGGAAAGTACCAATATTGAGAAGCAAATCACCACCTAAAGTGAAACTCTGGACAATACAGATTTATGCATTGATGCTCTTAATGCTAACACATAACTGTTAAACAAGCATGGTACTGTGTGAATCCCCATCTCAGTAACCTCCATCCCACCCAAGTAAAAATAAATATAAAAGGTAGGAGTTTCCATCCAGAGCCCCTTACTCTATGTAGAACAAATGCTATGTGCATTTTGTGTGCGTCCGTGCATATAATTCAAAGCCAAAAAATGTTAACTAACCAAAAACCACCAGGGCAAGGCTAAAATTGCTTCTTATTATCATCCTTTAATTTAAGTTTACACTGACAAAAAATGATAAATATTTGCACATGCCTCACCACCTTAGATTTTAAAAGCAAACCATATTTCATCAAACAAATCTTGTTAATGGCTTATTGCACACAGTTTTTTAGTTTGTGCATTAGAACATGGAGAACTCTCAGCTGTTCTGTCTCATTTCTCGAGTGCCTATCTTGTGCATTGAAACTGATGGCATCCTTTTTATTAATTAAGATCCAGACCATAGAGCACAATTATTTTTTCTTGCAAAAACTATGTTGCCAGCTTCAATCAACAGAGAGATAAAAACGCAGAATTTGATCTTAGGCTTCAAGATGCTGCAAATATACTTCATTAGCTAGGCCAAACTCTGGTCATATTTTGGCAAATAAGAATTAAAACTAAAAGGGATCAAGGCCACAGCGTCGTTTCTTATTGCTACTGTGGCATTAAGAAAGTAAGCCCGGAGAACATTTAGTGATTATACAGTGAGCAAAAGGGTCTTAAAATCTCTTCCCCAATCACCAGATGACAAAATCTATTGAACTCACAAGCAACTACTGTGGCCATTTGAAGATGCATTACAACTATAAGATTATATCAGGTTGTCCCATACACAAGGATTTTGAAAAGGTACAAGGACTTACAACAATGAGTTTTCCAGCATTCTCTGGTCGCTTCGCAATCCTAATTGCAGCAGCAGCAGCTGCACCAGATGATATTCCGACCTATCACATTCAATTTTATAACTTTCTGTTACCGGAAGTGTACATGAACAACGTAAATTCGAGAGAAGTACAAATATCAAAATCATTATAAACAGATGAAATGATTTACTTACTAGCAATCCTTCTTTCAATGCTAGAAGCTTTGCAGTTTCTATGGCTTCATCGCTTGAAATCTAAAATTCATAAGAACCCCATAAAAATACACGTATTAGTGTAGTGATATGGATAGTTTGCTACTCGTCTAGCCAAAATCCCCGCAATTGAATAAAATAACAGAACTTGGCACTGTATTCATTGAGATTATTCCATCCAATATAGGAGAAGAAAGTGTAGATAGCTCAGAATCTTACTTGAATTACTTCATCAATAAGATCAACCTCCAAAACACCAGGAATAAAACCAGCACCAATTCCTTGAATCTTATGAGGACCTTGAGCATACACAAAAATCCTTCGTCGGATCAACTAACTTATGAATTGTTATTAAAAATGGATAACAAATAAAAAGTAACATAAAATTTCACATAACACTCAGTGATTACATTCATATCATGTCCCTTGTATCCATTTTTCTCTGTTCACAAAAATTGGATCAAACTTGACAATGATAAGAATCTGAAAGAAAACAAAATAAAGGAAATAAACAAAAACCTATCCTAAAACTCAACTTTCTATAGGCCTACCCTACTAGCTGAATGAGGTAATAAATAAAAATCAGGACAATTTGGCAAAATCTAGGAAACTACAAAAGTTTTAAAAACCACGGACAACTCATAAAGTAGATAAAATCTCTCTGAATTTTAAATTGTTTTCAATATTTTCAAGAAAGGTGCTATTAACTACATCTTTTGTTTCGTGTCGTATAATTAGTGCAAGATTCCAAGAAACACTTGCAGCACCAAAAAAAATCCTGTTCATTCAACTTTCTATTCGATTCCTCATGTATCTTGAGAAAGAAGATTTCCACACAAAAATATGACCAAATATTTGTAGAACACTGCTGATCAGCCATTAGAAAATGAAGATGAGAATGCCAGTTCACAACAATTATCCGAAAGTGGGCTATAGGTAGTGTGGGGTTTGTGTTTGGATTTTTTTTTTTCATCTAGAAAACATGCAACTGTGTTAAATTGTGCGTCCATTACCTTACAAGTGTATCGGAAAAGGACAGACTAAAAGCAGATCAGACTAATTGGACCGGATTGGATGTGATCCATATCCAAGTTAACACGCAGAATGTTCTCGAGTAATTTGCCAACTTAAGCAACAAGATGGACTAGAAGTAGCTTCTCGCTATGCTACTTCACTATATAAAACCATTAGAAAATGGTATTTTGAAACAGCAAGAACAACTTCTTTAAAACTATGCAGGATTAAATTTGATTAATCGTCTAAAAAGTTTTGAATCAATAAATCATTGCCAAAAAAATTTGCTGCCCATCAAAAATTAAAAGAGAAAAACAAACCATGTACTTTGAGGCACTAGATCACGGAAAGAACTCACCAGGTTTTCCACCAGAAAGAACAGGACTTTCAACTGGTTCTACACCAATCAGCTGAAAAAACAAAATTGGGAAGAGAAGGTAAAAAAAATTGCAATGAAATTTTTTTTGAAATATAAAGATCACTACTTTGGCATAAAACATTAAACTAGTAAACTAAACAAAATATAAAACTTTACCATCATTCTAATTCCTAATCAGATAGAGCACTAAAGAGCTGTTCAATTTAAAAGGTGAAGATAACCTTTATATCAGGGTTCTGCTCTTTAAGGAACTTTCCCACACCAGTGATTGTCCCTCCAGTACCAATCCCAGAAACAAAAGCATCAATTTTTCCATTCGACCCTTTCCAGATCTCTGGTCCAGTGGTTTCATAATGTATCTACATACATGTGCACATCATGTTACGCATACTACTTTCCTTTTTGAATTTTCATCAATCAAAATAATGAAAGTAAAGTTTGAAACCTTCGGGTTGGCAGGATTTTCAAACTGCTGAAGAATGTATGAGTTAGGTGTCTTGTCTCGTATCTCCTCTGCTTTCTGAACAGCACCTTTCATTCCCTTTGCAGGGTCAGTGAGCACCAATTCAGCACCAAAACCAAGGAGAATAATTCTTCTCTCGAGACTCATAGTAGAAGGCATCGTAATGATAAGCCTGTATCCCTTTGCTGCTGCCATGAATGCCAAGCCTATGCCCGTGTTACCACTTGTAGGTTCAATAAGGACACTCTAAAACAAGAAAAAGTACACAATCAGATTTAATTATTAATTCAAACAAATGTGTTATAAACATAATTTCCAGCTTTTTCATCACAAAGAAGAAACTGAACTTTAAGACGAGGCCCAAAATTCAGTTACAGTCACAGCCGGGATAAAAGTATGCATCACAGCAGCTGAAGATGTATAAAACTAACCTCCCCAGGTTTGATAAGGCCTTTTTCCTCAGCATCCGAAATCATGCTATAACCAATCCTGCAGAATAAATTGTGCACCATTAAGAGAAAGCTATTTGGGGAACAAGAACAGAACTCCGAGACATAAATCCAATTATATCAAAGATCAACCACAAAGTTAATGCATATACCTATCCTTAACACTAGAGCATGGCTCCATAGATTCCAGCTTGGCCGCAACACGCGCAACACAACCATCAACAATATTATTCAGGTAAACCAATGGGGTTTTACCAATCAACTGCAGAGCAAAAGTCTCAAATTAAAACAACCAACGAAAAAGCCAGAGATAGAGAGATTTCTACTTATCCATTAAAATTAGACTTATGGAGGCATACTTCAGTCACATCCTTGGCAATTCCAACATTTTCCTCTGCCATATCTTCAAATTAATTCTGTAAACAGATAACTGAAAGTTTAAGAGGCCTGCTTGTTTGAAATTCAATATCATCAAGCAATAAACAATAATATATACATCATATACGGGGGAATACAAATTTTAAAAAAAAAAATCCACAAAAATGATAATGAAACTAGTCATCATTGCTGCTTTTCTAGCCTGCCCTTTATCAAATTCAATATAAAAATTCTGCTAAAAATAATAATTATGTTTTTTCAACTTTCAGTCTTTTCATCAAATATATGAATCCACCAAACCATAAAAGAAAATAAATGCAAATGCTTTATGAACCCACAACAATTTGTCATCAATTCACCAAATTCAAATAATAATATCATCTTAAAATTTCATTTTCTTATCTATTCATATTCAAATAATAATATCATCATTAAATATTCAAAGCAGTAACATATAGAAATTAAATTCCGTTCTCAAATAATTAACAGAAAGAAATGAAGGAATTAGATAACCTTTTTCTGTGCTCTGTGTTGTGTGCTGACAAACTCAAGAAATGACCTCGTTAGAGTCGAATTGTCAATGAATTTATAACGAAAAGATGATTAATTACTCATTTAATTATATATAAAAAATAAAAATAAAAATCGGTTTATAATATCAACGATGAATGTTCGCGGACCTGGGCCCAAATACAATTTGGGCCTCATACCCTTACTTGCCCATTTTGTTTAGTTTCATTTTTGCTGTCGTAATCCAGTATTTGTATTTATGTGAAGAAAATTGTGTGGAAGACGGACGGCAGTACATGGTTTTCGTCAATTTCTTGTTTGAATTGAATTAAGTAAAGTATATATAATTGTGCCAAGATTTTAACAATCATACTACATGAATATCAAGGTTGATATAAAACTTAACATAATGCTAACATGACATTTTATCATGCTATAATGACATTTTATTATTGGACAGTCTAGAATACAATCAACTTTTACATCCAATCATCCACTCATTGTCCCGTGTAATTATGTCAAGTTTTTTGTCAAATCTCTCTAACAAAGTAGCTTTATCCAAATTTTAAAAGGTTTGGAATTCTAGAAGGTTTATTTGACCTATTTGAAAAGTCACGAAATTGCTTCGCTCTTTGAACGTCTTCAGTATGATTGAATGGAGATGGCAATGAGACGGAAACCGTCCCCCTCATTTTGGAATTTTTGGAAGTCAAAGCGGAGATTAAAATATCCATGCTTACCTCATATACTTATTTATTTTTTTACTTCTTAAATATAATTTAAATTATTAAATAGAAAAAAAGACTAAGCTTAGAATTAATTTAATAGCAAAAATTATTTTCAAAATAAGTAATTATAACAACCATCCACATCCATCAAAACCTTATCCACTCAAAACCCCATACATTATCTCTCCACTCCAAAAAGCTTGCCCATTCCCACACTACACCTCTCAAGAAAAAAACATGGCAACACTTAATGTAACATATCCTTCTCTCACATTCACTACACCAAGAAAACAGATCAAATTCCCTTCACCTCAACCATCACATTCCTGGTTAAGAACTTCTTCTAGCAGCAGATTATCCAGCATTGTCCAAGCTTTCAAGGTACTAGTTGAACATGAAGGCAAAACAACTGAACTAGAGGTTGAGCCGGACGAGACAATTCTATCCAAGGCATTGGACAGTGACTTGCAAGTGCCATATGACTGCAAGTTAGGTGTGTGCATGACATGCCCGGCTCGACTCCTTAGCGGAACGGTTGATCAAAGTGAAGGGATGCTTAGTGATGATGTTGTGGAGAGGGGTTATGCTTTACTCTGTGTATCTTATCCAAGATCAGATTGTCACATTAGAATCATACCTGAGGAAGAATTGCTCTCTCTGCAGCTAGCTACTGCCAATGACTAAATCTGATGTGCCTCTTGGTTACAATTTTCAGTTTGAAGTAAGGCAATAATATGATTAGTGTTTGGAATGTCTAATAGAACACAGATGCTGGTAGTTGTTACTGTTTTTTTCTGCCTTAATCAATGAGAGGAATATGCAAAATATGATTGTGCAAAGTGGGATTCTGAATGCAAAGGTTAACAATATCTTGTATTTACTTGCTGGAATTTCTCAGTTTTGAAGAA
Source organism: Fraxinus anomala (assembly GCA_903798345.1). Lineage (NCBI taxonomy): Eukaryota > Viridiplantae > Streptophyta > Magnoliopsida > Lamiales > Oleaceae > Fraxinus > Fraxinus anomala. The sequence continues at coordinate 1,685 of CAIGRN010106727.1, read as the reverse complement.
CATTTAGGCTTCTACATTAAATTTCTGGAACAGCATTTTCCCTACAACCAAGAATAATCAATAGTTGTTTGCATTTCAGTCTAAAATTTAAGCACAAGAAGATCCAGTTGGAAACACCTGCTATCATTAAAATTTAGTACCTAGGACGTAGTCAGAATCCATATACGTATCCAGTATAGCATATGGCAAACCACATTTTGCAACCCAAGTCCACAAAGCTCAGTGTTACTGCTGAGTTCTGGATTTTCTGGATTTTCTCTGCTTAAGTTTCAACCTTACATCAATTCCATTATCAATTATGGACTTGAGTAAAATCTGAAGCTTCCCCTCCAATTTCTCCCGTGTCCTTGGAGTATAAACCACATTATGAATATCATCAGCCCCTCTGACTCAACAATTCCCCAACCACAGCACAAGTATTTCAATGTTGTTAACTGTTGGGAATTTACTTAATCATGTGCAGCGGAAAATAAGCAATTTCAATTCCCATACAAGGATCTACATTGTGTTTAGATAGAAACTGTGATAGAAATTATATCTTTGATGAATTCTGCAAACTCCTTTGCTTTTTCTAATCAATAGTTGTTTGCATTTCAGTTTAAAATTTAAGCACAAGAAGATCCAGTTGGAAACACCTGCTATCATTAAAATTTAGTACCTAGGACATAGTCAGAATCCATATACGTATCCAGTATAGCATATGGCAAACCACATTTTGCAACCCAAGTCCACAAAGCTCAGTGTTACTGCTGAGTTCTCGGTGCAAGGCTACCGGTTTTTCTGGATTTTCTCTGCTTAAGTTTCAACCTCACATCAATTCCATTATCAATTATGGACTTGAGTAAAATCTGAAGCTTCCCCTCCAATTTCTCCCGTGTCCTTGGAGTATAAACCACATTATGAATATCATCAGCCCCTCTGACCCAACAATTCCCCAACCACAGCACAAGTATTTCAATGTTGTTAACGGCACCGGGGTTAGAGAAGAAACTCGCCAAAATATACAGCAATATGATTAACAAAGCATGAACAAACCGGAATAAAAAATTAAAGGCTTAAATGCGTGATCGCTGTCCTCAAACTATATTTGCCCCCTCTCCGGATTGATTGAGATGCTTAAGAGTTTTCCGGCAAATAGTTTGAATGATTAATCAAGCCTTGTTACAGAATTATAATTAAGCACAAATATAATTCTACCCAACAAGAGAACACAAAAGGAATATTTGAATGTGAAGAAGAAGAATAACTTTAATTGCTTTGGAATAATAGTTGTTAGATTTATGCTTTGTATTGGCGATTCTGTGAACAAAAGGACCAACTTAAACGATTGTAGAAGTTTAGGGACTTAATTGTTTTCAAAGTATCAAACATCCAATCAAATCCTAAGCCCTAAAGTACAAACCTTGTTCTTCCTAAGTGGCCAGTTTTTCGTTAGCTGTTCGTCGGAGTGATACTCGAGCAGATGAAATAGAGATTACCTCGCTCGACCTTCGCTCCACTGTCGCTCGAGCGACATGCCTTTGCTCGAGCGACATGTCATCATCGCTCGAGCGACGCTTTTACGGCCAGACCTAATTTTCTATTTTCGAGACTTTTTTCTTGGCACATTCAACCTAATTCGTCCAACATATAAATAGATGTGCTACGTTTTTCCGAGAAAGGAATTGAACATCATATTATTCAGA
>CAIGRN010106720.1:0-12223 GCA_903798345.1 Fraxinus anomala | reverse complement strand
CTTCGCCCGACTAATTCTGAGGAGTTGCGGTCTTTCCCTCTGGTTCGTCACCCGGGTTAATTCGGATGCTATCACAACTTATACACACTTGGGCCGGACATTCGACGGTTCTCTTCCACGTGGACCTCTGTCTTCCAACATAAATGTTGCCTTCTAACATTTAAATATTGCAATATTATTGGTTTTCCTTATATAGAAATAGGAGGAAAGGAATTATTATGGATTTTTATTTTTTTTGTGACAAACATAAAACAAACAAAAGAAAATGATTTAAGACATCTTCAATAATATCATTTGAACACATCCCTCATACATAAGTAGGATCCAGCATAAATTACTTAGAATTTATGTTGTATTGATAATTTTTTAGACAAAAAAATTATTATAAAAAAAGGGAATTGTTATAAAAGATTTGTAAAAGTCAAGAAATCTTTTGGATGGTTGTGTAAATGAATTAGGAGTCTTTGGCTTGGAGTATGGAATAAGGAGAAAGTCACTTAATTTACGCTAGTATGTCGCATAGCTGATGCTCAAATGGAAAATACAAAATCATAGTCGTCTGCTTGTCACTTGAGCGACACACCTCTCACTCGCCTGTCACTAGCGTGGCACTCGAGCGACAATGTTATATGTGAAATCATAATTCGGGATTTTAAAAGTTATATCTATCATATACTACATAAATATCTCTTAATATAAATACCCAATACCCAGTATATTTTTGTGTGTGGTTGATCATTATTTTACATCCGCATAACGTCATTCCAAGATCTAAGAACACATCAAGATATTGATATTAACCATTTGATTATTAAGATCAATTAACCACAAGTTGGGAAAAACATTAAAGTCAAATAATTCAAAACACACACTTCCTATAATTAAGTAATTAAGAATGTATTTTCTTAATAGCTTTTAGAAATTATTAAAATTTGAGGGAGGTTGGACCAGAAGCATATGAAGAGTACAATAACAAGGCGTTCTTGGTGATCTACAGAAGATAGACAATTTCAGAAAATCGGGAACAACTGCGAGTGAAGCACGTTCTAGCGAGTCTTGGAGATTGTAGGAATTAAATTAGCGAGTCTAGTGAATTTTTTAGGTTGGATCATATTGTAAGTCTTATTGTCTATATTAGAAACTACTGGCTTAGTCCCGAAGTTTTTAGCATGTTAAAGGTTTTCTCCGTCATCAATTCTTGTGTTATTTATTGTTTTAATTATTATTGTGACAATGCAACATTGGATAAAATTGATTTTATTGACTAAACATATAGAACAATTAAAAAGTAACGTGTTACTTTTAAATGATAATTTTATTCCGTCTTATTCACCTATTAGGTGATTTTTAGGGTCGAATTAGTAACTTTCATTACCAATCTATATGGATAAAGAAATCATATTTTTCACAATTTTTTTTTTTATAAAATCGCTAAATTAAGAATATAATAGATAGAACATGCTAAAACAGTATTGCAAATCTAGGGTTTTTTTCTATTTTCTTGGACTACACCTTCATTTCCTGCTAGCATCATGTACTTGTCCCTTCTTGTGAGAGTAGTGCATTCGAAACCCAATGCATGAGCCAGTTGTCTCTGTATATAATTAGCCACCTCGTGGCTAGATTTACCACCAGCACATGTTAGCGCTTTGGGTACCTTCCCAAGAATCTGAACACTGTAACTTGGTCTAGGGTTCATCAAGAAGAAAATAGGGTCCAAACACTTGAGCCCACTTGCAGTAGTCCCATAAAACATGGTCACGTTTGTGTTAATGGCAACAGGCACAATTTCATCAGCTAATTCGGCAAAAAGTGAGCTAAATCTCAGCAAATATGGCTCTCTGCATGTGGTACCTTCTGGACAGACTACTAAATCACCTTCTTTTAGTAATTTCTGCATAGTTTCACCATCTTGTTTTCTCTCTCTTGTTAATCTCACTGTTTTTATAGGTGCTATGATTTCAGACATTTTACTTAGGCTGTATGTTACTGCAGTTAGGGGTTTTCCAAGGGATGTGCTGAGGAAAACTGGGTCCAAAAGGGTTCTGTGGGTACAAACATAGAGTACACCTTTACCATTTTGGGATTTTAAGGGCGCACAGCCTTTGATTCTGAGGTTTACACCACTTGAAGTGCCTAAGAAAATGGCCATTTTGTAAGGTAAACAGATGCCCACAAAAAGTCTAAAGATTGCCAGCACAAATCCCACAGGAATCCACATGAACATAGCCAAAGTTGCAAATGGAGTGGGCAAAAATGCTAGCCTCCCATCATGAAATACTAAGGGCTTTGGATATTTCTTTCTTGGAAGTACTGAATTTGCACTGGATTTGCCGTCTTCTTTGTTGATCACATATGCTTCCTGTTGAAATTATGAATGGATAAAAATTGTTAAAGTACTAGAAAGGGATGCTAGAAAATTATTAGGGAAGCTGATGCATACCTTGCAAAGAGAGATTAATAAGTGGTCATTAAGACTTGAAGTTCCAATGCCCATGTCAGGTCTTTTTTCCCCAAACAAGTCCTTAAGAGCTCTATGTTTAATAAGAAGTCCTGTATTGGATACTAAACCAGTGAAATGGTTCCCTACTGTATGCAACTCAGTCCCTTTAACAGAATCAACACTTAAATACTCCTTTAGAAACCTTTCCACCATTACTCTAGGCACACTTGTTAAGACAACCTTAGATCCTACTGAATCAAGAACCTCGAAAGCATGAAAATTGAGATTTTCAAGGTAAAATTTAGGTAAAACAGCTCTTGATACACTATCCATGTCCTCCAACCTAAGCCCACAAAATGTAATAAAAATCATGACCCTCAGTTTAAGCTCATAGTCCAAAACCAACAAAAGAGGACTTGATAAGAGCAGCAAAAAGGCTCTTAAAATGCTGCCACCTTCAAATGCAACCAGCATGAAGTAAGGGAAGAAAGACTGAGATCTTAACAAGCAGCCATGAATATCACACACAAGTGTTTGTGATTTTCTTCCATGCAAATGGCATTTGGTAACACTAGGGTATAAAGGAATCTGATGTGAAGATGACGATGATGATTTGATGGAAGTATTTTTCAAAAAGAATCCATGGTTTATAACCTTCATTGCAGCCCTATAACACGAGTTTCCTAAGAACTGGTACAAAAGCCAGTCCACTAATTTCAGTAACACCGTTGGAAACACCATGGTTTTCACTGTTGCTGTCATTTCTCTGATAGATATGCTTCAAAAGGATGACAACGGCAAAATAATAGGGAGGGTGAAGAGAAATGGAACAGACGCAGAGGGAATTTATAGGAGTAATTATAAGGGAGAGTGGGGAAGTTGACCACACCGCTGGCATTAATTGCCGCCCAAGATTTTCTTTTGAATTTTCTAGATTTCAAAGAGTGAATACTATTTTTCTTCCCTCTGAAAAATGGGTACATGTTTTTCTCTTCCTAGGTGAGCAATATTGGTAGGTTATATGTTGTTGAACACCTTCATCATGTTACAAAAAACCCTTTGAAAAAATTTGCCCGGGGCTTCTGGCTTAAGGTTAAAAGTTTTTACTTATGAGTAACTTGTATCCTTACAAATTTACTTGGAGGTTGTTATGGACATGCGAGTTTCACGTATCCCATTAAATATCTTTAGACAAATTTGACTTCACATTGTTCACAAAATTCAAGTCTTCTTTTTCTTCTTCGATTACCCTCGACAATTCACAAGCACAAATTCTACGTTTTATATGCCCAAATTTCTTTCACAAAATAATCCACATTTTCCCGATTTATTGATATCTATATATTTTTTCGAGTTATTGATTTTGTATTGAAACATATCGAGTTCTATCCCCTCTCCAACAATTTCTCCATTAGTTAGTGTTTTAGTAGAATATGTAGTTATTTTTTTGTTTGTTTGTTTGTTTGTTGAGGATGAACTAATTCAATTCGTAGTTGTTGATGTTTATACCAATCAATCATCGAAGAAAATTTCTAATTCATTCCGATCGAGCTTCCTAAATTTTTTCAAATATAGGGAATTAATTTCTAGGATTTCACAAAATCATCCATCTTTTCCCGATTTATTGATTTTGTATAGAAAAGTATCGGATTTTGTGACGTCTTCAACAATCTCTCCATTACTCAGTGTTTTTGGTAGTCCAGCACTTTTTGTCGAGTAGAAACTAATCCAATTCCTAGTTATTTATTTTTATACGGATCAATCATAGAAAAATTATGATTTATTCCGATTAAACCTCCTAATTTTTTTTGAGATACAAGGAACTAATTTACTTTGATTTCACAAGATAATCCATCTTTTCCCGATTTATTGGATCTGTATTGAAATGTATCGCGTTCTATCACCTCTTCAACAATTTGTCCATTAGTCAGTCTTTTAGTAGAACAAGCATTTTTTTGTTGAAAATAAATTAATTCAATTCGTAGATGTTGATGTTTATATCCTAATTGTTTTTCAAATACAAGGATTTAATTTATTATGATTTTACAAAATAATCAATCTTTTTCTCGATTTATTGATTTTTTTTTTTATTGAAAATTATCAGGTTTTGTCACATCTCCAAAAAAATCTCTCCATTAGACAGTATTTAGTAGCCCAAGCACTTTTTGTTGAGAAATATTTCAATTCGTAGTTATTGATGTATATACCGACTGATCATTGAAGAAAAAATATGAGTAATTCAGATTGAACTTACTAAATCTTTTTCATGTACAAGGAATTAATTTATTATGCTTTCACAAAATAATCCATCTTTATACCAATTGATCATTGAAGAAAAATTCTGATTAATTACTTTTAAACTTCCTAATTTTTTTTCAGATACGAGGAATTAATTTACTATGAAGTTCAGCCAAAACTGTTCATGTCTTGGACTGTGTGCGCATGTCCAAGCATACCGTGTTCATCATCACTCTTGACTCGAGATAAAGACCAGTGAAGGCCATCAATGAGTTTTCACTAGAAATTTCTCATGAATTGACTTATTTGAGCAATAATTTATTATTATTATTATTATTTGATTGGGCTCAAGAATTTGCTGGTTATCAAGTTCAGCAGTTAATTACAACCACCAAGAGTTGACTTTATTTTATTTTATTTTTGTTTAAAAAATGTTAACCTCATCGTCTCGTTATCGTATGGATGAAGTGAATGTGGTGTTTTATATATCTTGATATAATTTAGACACTTCACGTGTTGTTTTATCCTATTTTAATTGGTTCTTTGAATTTATTTATTCTTGGACCTTGTTCACGCGCTCGACCACCCATCACATTATGAGAGTTGGTAGTGTTCAAAGTCATGTTGGTAGTGTTCAAAGTCTTATACTAATATTAGGGAAATATTGATGGCGGGACTAGTGACAGGAGTGAAGTGGTGACAAAATAGCTATACTGGGATCGAAGAAATTATGATAGATCAGAAAATGACTCGAAATTTGAACTTAATTCATACAAGAACACGAATATCAAAATGTATTCTTGATTGTTTATTCAAATTGTTGCTATAAAATTCATATGTTTTTCCTTATTTCATGATAGAAATGACCTTAAATTTATTGAAGATAATATATATATATTTTAATGTTGTTTCTCATACCGTGTCTTGGATCCCTGGTTTCTAAACAGTGAGTAGTTGATCGGTCCATTTTAAGTGAGGGTTCCAATCCCTAACACAAATCTATTTGAGGCAAACAACGAGGTTGTTGAGATTTAAACAAGAATTTTAAGACATTTTGCTATTTACCTATGTCCTTAATTAATTGGTTCAAAGTTCAAACCAAGAACATGGAAGACCAGATATCAAAATTAAAAATGGAATCTTTTGATAAATTCATTCAAATTGAAAACTAGGGTGTAATTTACTCATTCAAATTTTGAGATCATGCAATTCTTGTTAATGAGTTGGTGAGTCTTGTAACATAAGATCTTCATGCAACTTTTCAAGTTTGAATAGTCCATTCATATCTAGTTTGTTGTCCTTTTTGTGTTCTCGACTTCTTTCTACTCGCAATATATCTTTTTTCCTCTATCCATTTTCCCTTTAGCAACGTAAATTATTGAAATTTATTAACTCGGATAGATGTGAATTGCGTGTGAAGTAAAAAAGAAGAATATTGAATATCCATGAAAAAAACACATCCTAAATTAGCTAAGGACTCAATCTCATGACCACTTTATTTCCCTAAAGGAAAATAAAATAGCAAGAACCAGTGTGCAGACCTTTGCATAGCAACAATATTTTTGATGTGTTCAACATATTGCTTACAAAATAATCATTTACAAGATGGATGGTTCATAATAGTCTTTCACAAGATTATGATGATCGTTTGAATTTTTATGAACAATTCAAACTCTATATGTAATGCAAATCGAATGTGTATGCATTTGAAGGTTCTCTCATGCCATGTATGTGTAGGAGAATAGTTATTACATGGTCTAAGGAAATAAGACTAGGTCTAGACTTCCCAACTTCTTTATTAATGTGGTTTTGACTTTCTATCTTTTAAATGCAATGTTCGTTTTGAGCTTTTTGAGAGTTTAAGCGAGACTAGGAAAATTTTAGGCGAAACCAAGCCTAAAAAACCATAAAATGTGACTTGACAGCAAGATTTAAATTTGTACATACGCATAGTCTAGACGAATGTTTTAGAACAATGTTTAAAAAATGAAGTTATGAATTACTAACCTATTTAAATCTGAAAATGAGTTATTACGTGACAGAAACCGTTATGGTAGAGGCTAAAATCACACGTAAAGGTCAAGTTAATATTTAAGCCTAGGTCTCTAGATTAAATCTTCTAAGGATAAATGTTGTCAGCATTTTATTTTAAGAATTCAAGAAACACACTTCTCATGTTTTCACGTAGAGTTAAATTGTTTTGTATATTACAATGAACATGATTTTAACTTCCTAAGTAACATTTTTTTTTTTTTTTTAATCTTATTTCGGGTTGGATGCTTACTTTTGAAACCAGCTGCTTATAAGCTTAGCCAAACATATTGTCCAATATAATAAAATCTCTCTTACCAAACATACCAANTAATCTTATTTCGGGTTGGATGCTTACTTTTGAAACCAGCTGCTTATAAGCTTAGCCAAACATATTGTCCAATATAATAAAATCTCTCTTACCAAACATACCAAAATGTGCAACCAATAACTGGTGCAGGAGACATTAACATAGGAAGAGAAAGGAAGGTAATAAAGAAATATTTTACATTCATGTCTCAAGTACACAGTTTCAGAATTACAAAAGACCACAGGACAAAATATACAGGGCCTATTTGCAGTCGATGCTATGCACTTCAAAAACAGCAACCCCGTCGCGAGCACGACCAACTCAATAGACTACTCACTATTCATTGAATGATCCAACTTGGCAGTCACAAGAAATTGAAGAAAATGAGAATGCAGAAATGGTCGAACATAGCATATAGCAGCGATAAGAGATTTCAAGTATATATGTGAATAAACGCTCCTTCCTCTGTTTCTTCGAAAACTTCCTCCTACACGTGGGGCATCCATAACAAAAGACGGATACTGCCTGGTAGATGATAGTAATATATGCACATTCGAGTTTCATAATTAGGATGACAAATTTATATATGTAAAACCTAAACAGAAGTTAGTAGTTATTGCTGACCAATTCTTATTCAGAATCGGCCGCTTTAGGTATGTGTTCAAATTTTCTCTGGCGTCTCATCAGGATCACTCTTTGGGCTGTCGAGAGAATCTCCAATGTATGATCCATCAGGCTGACAGATAAAGATGTTCAGATTGCTGGACGGTAAAGATTCCTGAGTGATCCAAAAAAAAATGCATTCAGATCGGGTTATCTGATTATGTTTTACTGATAGATATAATGTATGGTTTTGAAAAACGACAGAAATTTATGCAATCAGTGTTCGTCTAGAAGTTCATGCATCACAAGAAATTCTGAATGTGAAGGGACGAGAAACAGGGATATTGACCCACAAAAGGACAAACCATTTCCTTCATATACATCTCGGAGGAACCAATTGATGAATAAAATTTTGTAACTAGAAAGCATATGACAATTCATCACACATTCGTATTGCATTTATAATAAAGACTGCACGAACAAATCTGTAACTTACCAAATCACATGACCCTTGACCCTCCGGCTGGAACAGAATAGGTCTGCATCGCTTGTCTTCATTCATTAAACTTGAATTCTGAAAGTGTGAGACAAGAGCTATCTTTCCCTGGATTCTCGCATATGCCAAAGAAGCAACCTTTTCACTATTAAACTTTTCCCATCTCTTCCCATTAAATCCCTGCACAGATTTTCATGTGACGAAGTCAATTTGTCACCGAGAAGATTCATAAATAAAATATATAATTATGTAACTTGCCATGGTGATTACGAAACATCAAAAGAACAACTGCCAAATGTTCCAAACTTTTTAGGGAAGTGAAGAAAAAATGAACACAAACCTCATAGAAGGTGATGATTTGTGAAGGAGACACCATGTTGATGAAGGCATACCCAACATTGCACTTATTCTGGACGACGGAATTTAACATTAATAATCTATGGATTGACCTTAGCAAAAATTAAATAAATATAACTCAACAGAGAAATTACCTTAAAATCAATCGGCAAATAGAGGAAATCGTATGTACCCTTGTGAGTTTCATCAATAGCCGCCAGCAGCATCTTTGAAGTGTACCTTCAGAGAGGAAAGTAAGAAAAATACTTCAAGAATCAGTAATTAGAGAATGAAAAAGGATATTTAAATTATTGTTATCATTTCTTACTTGTTTGGGATATTTTTAATCATCAAAGTAGTCCTAGTATCTTCCCCATTGATGATCTTTTCCAAATCTAGTTGATATTGCTTTTTGTTATCCATGTGGCTTCCACTATCAGCCCTTCTACGACCACGGTCACCAATTAATGCATCATTGGCAGCTGCTCCAATGCCACCATAAGAGCCATTCCCAAAATATGTAGGACCATTTATTGACATTGACATCATTCGGGAACTAGGAGAACCAGTTTCGGTAAAGTTTCCAGCAAAAGAAACACCCATGTTCATGGCCCCAGGAACCCCCATATTCATTGCATGGTTCCCATTGGTATGACCAAAATTTGTGGCTCCAAATGCTGCAGGGTTCATATAGGATGTTTCTGGTGATTCAGGAAAAAAACCAAAATGCCTTTCTAGTTGAATACCAGATGGAGCAGATCCAACGTGATGGTGTGAACCGTGAAATGAGCCAGGCCGAGTGGGGTATGGATAACAAATTCCCTGTCTAGAGGAAGAAAATTGACGTCCCTTCAATGATGTTGACCAGGCAGAAGAATTTATGCTCTCTGAGTGAATAGTGGGACTTCCCCAAAGAAACTGAGGACCAGAAAGTGTTCCAATGCTAGATGACTTGGAATCACCAAATGACGACACAGGTCCAGGACTTGAACTTAAACTGGGATCAAGAACAGGATGATGATGCTGATAAGCTGTTCCTGGCGCTGTATTAGCCTTGGTAATAACCTGTTCCACATGGCTTATTCTTCCAGGATGTTTACCAATAGGAGAAATCTTCACAGGATTTGAAACCTGGGAAGGAAGAATGGAGGCCAAACCAGTCAAGTGGTTGCTCCCCACGGGGCTGAGATTTCCCAAACCAGGTGACTGACTATAACCATGCAATGGATTGAGCTCAACCGGACTGCCAAAATTTGACCAGCTACCTGTGAAAATCGTGCAACTAGATTTAATTTAAAATAAGTCGCAATTATGAATATTGAATACAAATAGGATATATTCATTATCTTCACAAAGATCATCTGTCAACATGCCTGTAGGGGAGTTGGCTATAGGTGAACCAACTTGATGAAGGAAGCTTCGTGTGTCATCTTGTTCATGCTCCAAACTCAGTTGCTGCATTAAGCTAGGCAACAAAAGAATAAAAACATGTAATTACTGTCAGCAAAAAAATAGAAATAGTGATGGTAAATAAAAATAAGAACCAACACAATATTAGAACATAAAAGCTGAGATATTAACATACCTCCGGCGGGCTCCACCAGGCCTGCTAGGTTCAAGCTTAATTCGCTTCCCAGCTATGTCACTTCTATTTAAAGCCTTGAGAGCTGCTTCTGAAGCTCTAACGTCATAAAACTCAATGAACTTATGGTGTCGTTTATGTGGTGTTTCCCTGATCTGCATTTCATAAAATGACAACTAATGCAACAAAAGAGGAACTCCAACCGGAACCACTATAAATAACAGCAGAAGATAAAACAAGGACAAGAAGTTAACAACCAGATGCATGGGCAAAATTATACCTCCTTGACTTCACCATAAGCCCCAAATATTTGGCGAAGGTCATCATTGGTTACTGAGGCATCTAAGTTGAACACCACAAGTGTTCCTTGGTTAATATCTTTCTCTGATGGGTTATCCTGAATGTTGCAAGAAAAAAACCAATACGTGATCATCTATTCAATGATGTCGAAAAAAAGGTGATATTTTGGTACAAACCTTGGGAATCGAAAAATGAATATCAAGTTTTCTTCGTCTCAAGGGCTTGTTTTGTAACATGCGCATTGCAGTTCGAGCAGCTCTTATGTCATAGTAAGATATCATAACAAATCCCCTGTGCTTACATGCAGTATAGAGAGTTCTGACATCTCCATGTTGCTATTAGCAGAAAAAGAAAAAGAAAATATAAGTTGTGTAATAAATTAGTTTCACTCAAACTTAAATATACAATTAGGAGAACAAAATTTGACTAGAGGGAACAAATGATTAACTGACTAAGTTTTAAAAAATTCACAAAGCAAAAGTTTGATTAACAAAACAAAAACACCATAGCTATAGTCAGTACATAAGTTTATTGAAGGTCCTAATTTAAAGCATATCCAGCTTGTCACCATCTTAGACAATAGCACATAACTATGTCTCTTTTATAAGAACTGGATATATTTGGGTGATTAGTCCAAAGAGAGACAACTTCGATTTGAATGAAACTGGCATCAGGCTATAAATTCAAATACTTATATGGTTTGTGAATAGAATTTTATAGAAGGAAAAATATTGTTCCATATGGAAATCAAATCATGACTTCAATACCTGTGAAACATCCTAAGAATTCTCAAATTAAAGATCTATTTCTGGAATGTGATAAATATCATGTCTTTCTAGTTCTTCTTTTTCATTTAGATTTTATTTTCATGTATTTATTTTTACGAAGCTGTCCTTTTAGCTATCAATCAACATTTTGCAATGAATTAAAGTTTAAACTAAATAAATAAGGAAAACAATTACCATCCAAGGAATAACAAAGTGGACTTGCACTCACATACAGACATAAATAAAATAAAATTCAACACCTTCGACCCTCTATGTCAATCTGAAAAAGCAGATTATAAAGTTCCCCAAAATTAAGAAAAACAAAAGTATACGACTGGAATACGACCTCCATTCAATAGATTATCCATGTTCTTTATTTTCTCAAACTTTAGAAGTTTCCTTGGCAGCAAAAATCAGCAGTAAGTTAAGTAACTATAGGGCAACACATGACCACACCCACTCCAAAACAACTATATGAATAAAAGAATTTAAAAAATTGAAAAAGTAAATAGCAGATACTTCAGGTTTCTGAAATGATCAAAATGATTAGCAGGAAGCAAAAGAAACGAAGAAAAAATTGCATCAAAAGACTAATTTAGCAAGCAAAATAAAAGAGGGTGAAAATATTGACAAGAGAAGGATGCAAAAATTTAGGAATCCGGCTAATAAATTTTTACCTCAAAGAGACTTTTCAGTTCTGAGTCCTCTACGTTACTGTTTATGTTCCGTACAAATAATGTTCTTGAAGGATGCTCTCCATACGGGTGTTCACTGCTAACATTAGCCAAGCCATTTTGGAAACCATAATTGGTAATGATGTTTCCATTAATACCATCAGACATACTTAACATCGAGATTCCATTCACTAGATTCTCTTGAGGCTCAGATTCTAATTCTATTCCCCCTCCACTGCCAAAGAAATCATCTTCCAATTCCTCAAGTTGAGTCGGCAAGCCACTAAGATCAAAATCGTCCATGAGACCAGCTAGGAGCTCCTCTTCATCGCCAGGGAGAAAGCCTACAGCATTCGGTTCAATATCTTCGAGTGGATCCTTAACTTCGTCTTCTAGACAAAGTTTACCTAGGCTTGGTAAAGTATCATCAACTGATTGAACAC
>CAIGRN010106709.1:0-18308 GCA_903798345.1 Fraxinus anomala | reverse complement strand
CCTTCAGGGCATTGTTTGTCACTCCTTACTTGAAATTTTCCAACATGTCTCATGTTCTCTCTGTGAAGAGGCAGTCTCTCGATTCTAAATGGCATTAAAATTATTGTTATAGGGATTATTTTCTACACTATCTTTAGCCAAACAAGAAAAGATAAGAAATTATTTTGCACCCCTTCAGCTAAACAAATTATAGACCCTGCCCATTTACCCAGCGTAAATTAAAAAATACTCTCAAGACAGTTTCCCATCACATTGTAATGTATCAAGAGATTTTTCACTTTGTATTCATTATAAATTTTCTCAGAGACAATGAGAGTCCAGTGCAGTTAAACATCACTTTCAGCTATTTAACCAAAAGAAGCCTCCTGCCACACCAATCTTTCTTTGGATTCGGTTTACACATCCATAAGGCTAAACATATTTAACAGCCCACTAGCATTCTCAATGAAAACAAATAAAAGTGTAGAAGAACTGAAAATCAACAAAATCCCCATGCAAGTATACTAAGATGAATTCTGAAAGATTATTATAATATTTTCATTACAGGCACCAACACACATTCACATATACACAAATGCAGAGCATTCCCAATAACTGCATATGTATTCCAAAACAGGAATGCACATAGCTACAAGCTTATATAAAATGCTGTAAATCAGCAAAAAACTCGAAAAAAATTTTAAAATACACACATAGAATAAAAAGTTCAAGGATACCCTTTCGACAAACAAGCAATGGAAATCTTAATGTTCTCAAAACCTCATCTTAATATATAGAAGCTTATAAGATTAACGAACGTCAAACCGAATTGCTCTCTTGCCCCCTTCCCTCAAGCACAAAATATGCATTAAATGCATATACAAAGCTACCATCTTGATTGAGAAGTAGGTAGGCAGCAAAAGAAATCAATAAACTGACTGCAATTATATGCATCATGAATGCAAGGCGCTCGCATCCACATTATGTACACACACAGGCACATTTTACATACCAAATACAAATACAATACACACAACAGATTAAAAGAACTATAGAAACCATTATGACAAAATGTAATAGAAATCTCTGCATCCAAATAACTGATACACATAAAAAAGCAAAAATAAAAAATAAAGAACTCATAAGACAGGCATAAAGAAATGCGAAATGCGGGGTGTACATGTGGGGGTTCACAGGCAACTCACATGGGGTGGGGGGGGGGTAATTTTTTTATTTTTTTATTGATGTGGGTCTCACGCGGGATCCACCTCAAGTTGTCTGTGAACCCCCACCCTATACACCCACCATTTCCCGTAGATCATTTGTCACTTTTAACTGGATTTGGGCTTGTCAATGGTTTCACCAATGGAAAAGAATCTCACACATTTTTTACGAGCATGACAGACAAAAAAAGGGAAACACAGATCGATACATGATTGGATAATTTGAAGAAAAAAACACAACACTCAATCATTGTCTGCCACACCACTCGATCACCTCCATCTCTGTCCTTGAGACTGTCCAATGAGCATTATTCATTTTTCTTTAAGATCTTAAATGAGTTAAATAAATTCATTTGTAAGTGCAACGATAGTAAGTATATCGTTCTCGTGTAACGTGATAAAATAACAAAACATCTTTATTAGTAAGCGTATTCGATGAACAATGAATCAATATTGGAACTTTTTGAGAAATGAAAAATTCAAAATGTTTGGGGATGGAATTGAGGGAATGTATGTAGTACCTGAATTTAATTAGATACTTACCTGAAAAAAAAATGACTTTCTTTTTAAAGAGATCGGTCGAATAGTATCGACTTTTCTCAAAGGTGTCATCGACCATGAAAAAAGTTGACTAACTATCGATCATTCTTTTCCTCCCAGAATATGTTCACACATATGAGAATAACCCTTGTCTAGACTCCATTTTTCTAAAATTCATTTTTTCAAAATTAATTTTCAATCACACATTCTTCCATTAAATAATATTACAAGTAAACCCAAAATTTTTCTTATCTTTTAACCACTTATCTTCAAAAATTACTATTCCAAAATACATTTTCTCCCAATATTAAAAATGATTTTTAATTGAGATGGTGTATTTATTAAATATGTATTTTAATAGGGATGAATTTAAAATGTAGTGGAAGAAAAATAAATTGCGATGGGAATATAACCACTCGTATAATTACTACTCAAAGAAATATTTTTTGGATGATTATGCCATTATTTTTTAAAATTATTTTTCTAATTTTCCCTTGAATTAGTCATTGTATTGAATTGTTATTATTAATTTATTTCTTAAAATTAGTTTAATAAAAAAAATATTTAATCGAGAATCAATATTTTTGTAACTTCAGGTTTGTAACTGACATGAAATTTTGATTGAGGAAAAATTGAGGCCTGAATAAACTAAGAATTATTCGCAATATAATGGAAGAACATTGATGCATGAAAAATGTTTATTCGAATATGCATTTCACAAAATGGACACATTTATTTCGGCTTGTACATTGGCCTGTAAATTGAAAGGTTGACAACCTCATTATCGTCAATGGGAAAAAAATAGAATAGAATGTTTGGCTAAGCTCATAAGCACTGCTATTTGGCTTATTTTTTACTACGAAATAAGATGGTAAATAAGCAGCTCAAATACTTAGCCAAACATGTACTAGATTACATTGTACAAAATCATGCTGCATCTGACTTGTTTACTTCCTCCATGGACACTTCATGATTCGTGATCTTGTTCTGTCTCACGACAGGGGAAATCAGTTTCCACACTGCATTCAGAGATTTACATGTTAATCGGATTTAAACCTCGTTGCACTATAAAATTATAACTAAAGCTCGAAATCAAGTGATCGGTCTTCTATGGGACGAGCAACTAATTTTCGCCCTCTTAACGGTTTAACATTTTGGATGAGATGGTTCAAAGTTCAACAATATACTCCCTGATTCTCATAGAAAAATTCATCGATCCTCACACAAAATATCATACGCCATTTCTAAACAAAACTGATCCTAAAATTTTTAAGAACATACAAAAACATCGATGCTCATACAAGACAGATACTTACAGTATATGGTGGCTGCGAACCACTCATTAACGATCTTCACCCACGTACTAGCCCAGCCAACGTCGATGCTCCATCTGATTTCGATAACAAATTAATAAAGAAAAAACGTGAACTATCCAACAAGTTTGAAAAGAACATTTATAACGTACTTTCTTGTCGAGCTTTCTAAATTCCAACTGATGAATAGCATCGCGAAATACATGGCCCCCAAAGAAAATACGACGTGAAAGAATCCGTATTTATATGGTATGTCATCCTCTAACTGAACTTCATCTTTCCGAAACTGGAAATATAACAAGAAAAGAGTACATAATACATCTACATCAAGCAGGCAATGCATTTGAAGTATAAAATGATGATAATGAAAAGTGACTATTACTCTTTATTCTCCATTTCAAATTTTTTTATCTTTGTTTAGAAGAAGCTTAAATCACCTGAAATGTTTGTGAATCAATCCCTGTGGAAAATGTAGCCATGACAATTGCACATATGGCAATGAGGAAGCCCTACAGGCAGAAGCATAAACAGAGATAGCAAGGATGAGTCCTTGTGAAGAATTACTTAAAAGTCGAGAAAATTTACGAACCACTCTCGTCTAGTAGAAAAAATTGCAAGAAATTCTTGGAAATTGTTTGAAGGATATATTTCAGAGTGAAAAGAAAATATAAATCAAAGAGAATGTGAAGTCTTACAATTACAGTGATCCAACCACCATGTGCATTCTCTTGTTTCTGAGGGCTGCAATTTTCACTGGCAGGCTCACTGTAATTAATTTTTACGAAACAGGAGAAAGGAAATTAGAATGCATAAAATATGATTTTAAGTTCAATGGACTTGCTTTGCTAGAGAGCAAACATTTGACTACTATGTTTCATGTAAGGTAGTTAAGCTTTCAAGATATAACATAGAGTAACATGAATTTTTGTGTTGATAGATCTCAAAATGCAATTATAGAAATTGTTTACGTCTATTAAGTGACATAATGAAAGCTAGTAACAGTTAGTGGCGTGGGACGGAAAGTGAATATATAGAAAAATTTAAGGATAAAACAAAATTTTAAAAAACAGATTCGTGCATATCATACCAATATATGAGTTTCCTCGTGAAACGTACATGTTACACAGTCTCGGCAATTTCACCTAGTTCTCATCTGATCATTTCTAGTGCATGTTTGGTAAACAGTACTAGATAGTGCTGGATATCATAATAGTAGTGCAATCCAATGACCCCTACCACATTTATAGGTTGGGAGAATGTCAAGATGAAAGGACCCCTTTAAAGAACCTCGGTATGGGGAGAAATGAAAAGGGATATTTTGGTACCAATATAGAATACCATTATTACCTTCTGATAGCAGTCCAACAAAGGAATACAATGTAAGATGCCATGATCCCTGAAGAGAGAAGGCCTCTATTCACCTGTATTGAGCATGGCACCAGTTACTTGTGAGATGTTAAATAATCGTTTAATAAGTTTGTTTGTCTTTATTGGATATGCTACAAATTTGTACGATTTTGAAGATTTTTTCCTTTTTCTTTTTTGTGAAATAGAATACCTTGGAATGCAAGGATATAACCATCATCACGACTAGTAAAATCACAGTCCACGTGATGAAGAATATGTTTAGAGTGCACGATGGTTTTGAGGCATAAAGCATGTACATCACCACCAGGCCACATACAGAGACTATATAAAATAGTGTTGACATGAATAATCCAAGGGAACAGCTGTCATAGAAATTTAAAGAAAAGGGGTAAATGTGCCCGATATTCTGGATCCTTTATGTATCACTTCTAATGAATTCTCAAAAGTGCCTAGTGTTAAGAAATGAAAAGCGCGTACCTTGATTTATTTCTGTCATCAGGCATCCAATAGTTATTCCACCAGGTGATAAACTCAATGACACTTATGAGCTGCAGAATCAAAAAAACCCTGCACCATGAGTTAAAACAAAATTGACGTCATACTTCTTCATCTACCCTTTACATTTTATGCACAGTAACACGAGACAATTCTTTTCAGTTTTGAATAACAGTAATGCTGAGAAAGGGATAAATCAGGAACTTGATTGATGGCATTTTCAGGTCAAAGAAGTTTTCAGGGATTTGAAGGTTACCCTGCACCGACACGAGCAAGTTCACCTGCAAAAGGGACAGGAATAACCTTTTTACATAACAGGACAGAAGCAGAGAAAATGATCAGAAGACACTTTAGAAAGGAATAGTAGGAGTTCGCAAGACAAATTTCCGTATTGCTTTGAAGAAAGCTTTGTGGTTGCAACTTCAGCAATTACCAATATAAAGTTTCCTTAAGAAAACTGAAGGGGTTGCATATGTAAATATCATACCGTATATTTGAATGTAGTATGAGGGAATGAAGAATGGAATCGCCAATGATACCATCAATATAAGGAGTTTCAGTCCCCACCATCCAGAATGCCAAGCATTGCAAGTTTCATATAATTTTCTCGTGTTAAATGTTGTAAGAAACATTACAAAGAAAAATATCTAGGCTATATGTCAAGGAAGCTCGACAATCAAACGATGTGGAGGATAGATTTCGTGTAGCCAACCCCAAATTCTTTGGAGACAAGGCTTAGTTTGTTGTTGTAATGATTAACCAACCAGATGTAGAAATCTAGGATTGAGGCTTGGATTAAAAAAAACGATAAATCTGAAATGTGTGCGCATGTAGACTGTGAAAGGAACATACATGTAGAATTTAATTACAAGAACAAGGGTACTCTGGATTTTGCTCTAAGAAGGATACAAAGCATCCTAAACTCACACGAAGAACTCCCATTGTGTGAAAACAATCTCCTCCTTTTCCACAAGCTTTTGTATCTGCAGTGAAAAAGTTTCAAAGGAATGAATAGATGAGAACTGCCATCGCCAAAAACGACACTTTGAAAAACATTTAGATCCGTTAAATATACTTAAATAATCTCTCAAAAAAGACTTTGAAACGTCATAAACAAAGAAAAGGAAGGAACCAGAAAATGTGTCATTTTTGTACATAGTAGTACATATACCTCTACATATTGGACAATATGAAATAATTTAGAATCCCATTAATAAGAAAGTCTCTTCATTATAAATGTGGCAAAAAGTCCGGCTTACAATGTAAAAGCGGTAAAGCCTTTTCTCCGTAGTCGCGAAAGAGCCAAGCTATAAGATCTGTTATCAAGAAAACCATGCCATAATAATAACGGGCTCGTAAAGACTTCTTCTTTTCTATTGAGCACTGAACGCTTTTCTGCACTGACAACTCGGGTAATTCTTCCCATTGAGCAGCTTCAGCGTCGCTTAATTTAATTTCTACCATATTAGGTTCATCCATTCCACCATGCTCCCCCATCCTGTAGATTCCATCAACAAGACAAAAACTATTTACCATCACTAGACAATATACCAGTGTAATACTGAACTGCATATGAAATCTCTTTAAAGAGACTCAATGAACTTGAAGATAAACTACAAAAACATTTGTTCATAAACCTTGAAGCACAATTTTTGGTTGTCATTTACATTACATATGGTCAAGGTATAGTTTGTGAAAATTCAATCAACTGGTATAAGAACATATTTTCCAAAATGGGTACTCGGGATGAATCGTCAAGTTTTGTTCATCTACCGAAGATACATTATGACCAAACAAGCAATGGGAGTGATTTCTCCTCATGAATAAAGAAAGTACACCTCAAGGACTAACATGAAAAAACCTTATAAAGATTTTAACCATGTACAATCACTTGTGCATAGTTTTGAGGGAGACAGTCAAATCGCCAACATTGTCACGGAGGAGGACAAGATAATGTATTTATTAAGGACTAAACCCTATCACTACATTCAAAAGCAATAACAATTATAAAAACAACTAGAAAACATGAAAATGACATAAATTTATAGTAGATCTCCCTCAATGTAAGATCTGCTTGCCTCCACTCACCACTGCAGATTTTCACTGTAATAGAAAAGAAGGTTACAGTATTTTTTTCTCACGCGAAAATGGCTCCGTAATAAGTTCTTTATATAGTCATGATATTAAGTCGATCTGCAGACCAGGGGAAGTGAACAATATGATCAAGCTCCACATTCAAACTATATCGGGCTAAGAATATAAAATCCTCAGACTAGCATAGAAATTGGTAAAAGTTGATGATGTATAATGTCTAAAAGCTTATTAAACGAACCATCCAGCCAGCTTCTTCATCACATTGTTCACAATAAATGCAAGTCAGTATATAAAATTCCCAAGAAATGTGATAAATTTATTCAAAATCACAGCAGCTCAACATTTTGAGAATTAAATGATAGAAATAGCTCAGAAAAAGTTCAACTGAATTTTTCTAGACTGACCTTTTCTTTCTTGTTCCTGGAGCAGCAAGTGACTTGAGAGTGGCACACACTACAGCAAGAAAAAGAAGCTCCTTACAGCAATCACTTTTGACATTTCAAAGGAAGAATAAATTAATCTAAATTACATTATTATTAAACTACCCCCCTCTTGTCACATGAATAATAAACATTCCTGTCTTTTCTTGTGATATTAATCATTCCAGAACATATAGAAAACGACAACAAACGTGTCAACTTTCCAGTAAATGAGGTCTATTCCCCCGCGCTCTTTGTCACAGGCACATATTACAAATGAACATATTAGCAATATTTAGAATTGAATGTAGTTCTTTGTTTTCATTTTCTACTTGCCATTTCAAAAATTAAAAATAAAGGTACTCTCCAACCTAGAAAATTAATATATATTTTGCACTATACAATATCACATATTCACATTTAAGTTTAATGTGCTCAATTCTAATTCCAATTGTTCGAATTGAGTTGATAATGATGTATGGACTCAACTCGAGCTCACTTGTTGTTTTACTGATGCTCTAGGCCGAGGGGCAATTGTACAAACTCCCATAGCAATGACATATTTTAGTGAATAAAGCTGAATGTACAGCTTTGGTTCACAGTTTTTTCATAGCCCACTCACATGGGGGTGGGGCCCGCAAGGGAAGGAAGGGGACACTGGCGAGATCTATCAGCAACGAATTCCCTATACAAATATGTGAGGGGGCTGTGAAAAAAACTGTGAACCAAGGCTGTAACTCTAGCATGGTTCTATTTTAGTTCAGGCATTTGCTCAAACATTATCATTTGCAAACTCCGATACCATTTTTACCCAAAAAAAAAAAAAAAAAATTCAAACTCATTTTCAACCACACATTCTTACAATAAAATATTATACACTTAAACCTAAAACTATTTTCTACTTTCTAACAATACATTCCCCAAAGCTAACATATTTTGGTTCGGACATTTGCTTGAGCATTGACAATGCAAAATACTACGTACAAAGAACTGAAAAATAAAATAAAAAGAGTAACGGTGTAAAATCTGTTGGCGTGAGAGGTGATTTGAGTGTTGATGAAGATTGAAGCAATGGGACAAACAGAAGCAGACAAGATGGGTTGAACAATTGCTTTAACCAGTTTTCTTGAATTCTAGAGAGAATGGGACCCCTGTTAGGTGGAAATTCACTAGTTACCGTTGGACAAAACTGGGCGGTGCTCGAGGCCAATTTCCTTCAAATAAACTATACTATTGCCCAGAAGCAACCTTTAACGTATTACGCTTGCTTAATAAAAGAATAACATGTATGAAGACTTTTTTACTAAGTTGCAAATTGCAATGTTCGTAAAAGAGGGCAGAAGATTTCAAACTTCTAGGCAGCTAAATTTAGCCGATGTAGTTGTCAAAACGGAAAAAAATAAAAGCTAAATTTTACAAGTTTACTAGGTTGTAATCTAGAAACGTAGTGTTGTGTGTTTACTTATATGTCAATCTAAACTAATTTTAAGAATTGATAAGTTTAAATTTTGATCTTGTTTGTCTGAGAATGCCCGGCGTAGTTGAATACTAATTTTGATCTATAAAAATTCACATTTACCAATAAAAAAAATGATAAGTCAAAATTTTGTTTAAAATTGGGTTATTAGCACAAAACGTCCTTATATTTGGAGGTCAATGTGCAAAACATCCATACTTATTTTTATTTGCATTTTCCCCATATTTACACGTTTCATTACAAATTTTTCATCCAATTTCTCAATAAAAGATGTGAAATGACAAATATACCATCTTATTTAAATATAAAGAAATATTAAAAAGCTAATTGCATTCATACTCCCAATTTTTAAAAAAAAAATGCAAATGAGTCCTAAATAAATTGTTAAAAATATATATATATACATTCTTCCTTTCCTGCTTCCACCACCGCCCTCACCACTTCTAAATTTTCAATTTTGAACAAAAAGGGAACAAATTCATAGCCATGGCACTTCTAAATTTTCAGTTTTATTTTATTTTATTTTTTAATAATTTATTTGAGTCGTTTGCACTTTTTAGTTTTTATAAATAAAAAATTGAGAGTATAGTTGCAATTAGATTTTTATCTTTCTTTTCTTTATATTTAAATAGGAAGGTATATTTGTCGATTCACTTATTGAAAAATTAGATGAAAATGATGATTTCAATAATGAAACGTGTAAATAAGGGTGAAAATACAAAAAAGATACGTAGGCACGTTTTGTACAATGAACTCCAACTGTATGGACGTTTTGTGTTAATAACCCTTTAAAAATTTGTATAATAATTTCTAATGTCGAGTAATAGCGAAATCAACAAATAACCTTCAAAATATGTGGAGAAGAAAATACAGTTTTGAAACTCGAAAATGTGATTTGAATAGTGACTAAACATTAAGGGCCTGCCTTGGGAGTTTCGAGGTACCGATTATGAGTGTTTTTTAGAATATCGATTTTGAGTAGGTTTATAAGTGGTTCGATTTTGAGCGGTTTAGTATCGATTTTTAAAACGGTCCAACATATGATTTGGGAGTTTATTATCTATCAGCTCTAAAAGTTTTTTAAAAAAATAAAATTACATATATGTCCCTTGGTAAAAAATTTAGTTTATGGTTTCTTATATGAAATTTTTTTCATCATAAGTAAAATTTTACTTATAGGTAATTTTTTTACATATAAGTTAATATTTAACTTCAAAACGAAATAAAGTTAAATATCTACGTAAAATTTTAAGTTAATATTTTTTTACTTATAAGTGAATTTTACAATTATAAGTGAATTTTATATTTTTAAATAATTTGAAGTGAGTTATTTTACTTATAAGTAATTTTTATATTTTATAAGTGAATTTTTATCTTATTAGTAGTATTTTTATTTTATAAATAATTTTTTTACATGAAAGTGATTTTTTTACTTATAAGTAAATTTTAAATTTTTATGTAATTTTTCTTATCTTATAAGTAATATAAGTATTTTTTTAATTATATGTAATTTTGTTGCTTAAAAATAATTTTTTAGTTAATATATTTTTATTTACAAGTTAGTTTTAAAGAAAATATGTTGGTTGGAAATAATTATTTTATAAAAAGTAAAATTAGAAACGAATATGAGAATGACCAAACCCACCGATTTTGTGGGTTAAAATAACCGGTCAAAATTACACTACACAATAAGCCATCCAAAATCCGTGTTCAAGAAAACTATCAAGCATCGATTTTTTCAACACCTCATAAATGGTGCAATCCAAAACGCGTGAAAATCGATGAAAAAAAAGATTCTATTTGAGATAATTTCATCGACCCTAATGTAAAATTATACGATGGCTGATGAGTTGAGTTGGTGCACAAAGTATTGTCAATCGGGAAGGACATAGTATGTTTTTAATATGTTGTACATTGGACACCATTCTAAGACTTGTGGGTGATCAATTGTAACTTTCTTGGGTTTAGGTGGTTTCTTCTTGAGCGAGTCGGTGTAATGTTGGATTTGGTGAAAGTAGGCAAGAACATAAGTTGGCAAAGTGAAGGGCAACTTTGTGGGCCCATGTACCCAGTGACCACCCTTGACTATATGACCCACCAAATTTGGGGCTAAGCCGCGACATTAATCATACTGAGTGTAGCCATACTCCCTTATTTTCACGAAGATAGATTTACTTTCATTTTCACACTGATTAAAACACATTAAATAAAGTCGTGTTAAAAAATTAACTATACTCATATCAAGGAAAGCTATAATTTGAAACAAATAAAAAAGAAAAGTAAATCCATCTTTATAGAAATGAATGAATATCTATTAAGAGTTGAGCCCCAATAAAAATGAATCATGA
The DNA here is from genome assembly GCA_903798345.1 of Fraxinus anomala. Classification (NCBI taxonomy): domain Eukaryota; kingdom Viridiplantae; phylum Streptophyta; class Magnoliopsida; order Lamiales; family Oleaceae; genus Fraxinus; species Fraxinus anomala. The sequence continues at coordinate 7,052 of CAIGRN010106709.1, read as the reverse complement.
TGAGGCCAATGACAAATCCAATGGACTGTAGTCTGGATATATCATTACAACTCGTACACACATCATAAATGAAAATCAACAAAATCGATCTCCTGAACAGTGAAAGGTGTCGAGGTGCAATCTTACCACCTCATCGACATTTTGGACCTCATTAGTGGACAAAATACCTCCTATTTACATTTAAGATAATTAGTTTATCAAGCAAGCCCCAAAATCTTGTACTTAAAAAGTAACAAACAAGTTAGGATTCAGTGAGCCACATATCAAGTGCTTATTTAATAAAATTCTGCCAAGATTTTGTCAACTTTTAATTGATTAAACTTTAATGTTAACCATACAAACCCATTACTTTAATCAATTTTTCAACATATTTCATCAATTTTTATTAAAATTTTCTAAAACTTCTATCAAAATAAGTAGTTCTTTGATGAGAGCCATTGATAAGATTAAATTTAATCATTAAATGAAATGACATCAATGCACACATCGACTAGAAAAACAAGTCTTAAAAGTACAAAGTCGTACATTGGCATGCAATGATTTCCACCCAAACAACCTAATCCGATGCTTCTTGTTGGTTTCTCATTATGATTACAAATGATGCCTTTTCTCCCGCAAGTGACTCATCGAAAAATCATAAAAAATTTAAATTTTTTTATTTTTGTTTCCTAAGCATTTTAGTAGTCCATTCCACCCATGCCACCCCCCATTTCAGGGGCCGGCTTCTCGTCCTTTGGTTGTTCAACCACAATCGCTTCCGTCGTGGTCATCAAAGATGACACACTGCAGATGACAGAATAACAGTCAACATTGGTACACAAAAGCATATTTTATAGTTTGACGAAAGAAAAATAGTTGCTTCATAGCAGTTCAGCTCACCTGGCAGCATCAGTAAGCGCGGTTCTAATGACTTTCAATGGATCGATGATTCCTGCCTTGACCATGTCAACATATTCACCTGTTTGCACAAGGAAAAGGAGCATTTACATGCCAGACAATACAAAACTGGAGTCTACTTGCAAAACATATACAAATATGCATGTAAAAAGGCAGACCTTTAGCTGCATCATAACCAAGATCCGGGTTATCCTGTTCCAACAACTTGCCAACGACAACAGCACCCTCCACTCCTGCATTTGCTGCAATTGTATGTACTGGTGTCTGCATTTAGAAGTTCAGTGTGTCAGATAACGGACAAATCAGCTCTGCAGATACAAAAGGACAATTGAAATTGACAAAAACCCATATTCATTATGCCATGCAAAAGATTCATGGCTGGATTAGATCATATATATGTTGAGAGTGATAGTTCATACCCTCAATGCATTTTGGATAATTTGTACACCAATCTTCTGGTCAAAGTTGGCTGTTGGCAATTTATCGAGCTCTTTCGATGCATACAAAAGAGCAACACCACCACCTGCATTATTATAATTGTTTAGCATATACCATTTCTGATATTAGTAGAGCCAAAAGGCAGAAGATGAGACGTGAATGTATGAATTTACCAGGTACAATTCCCTCTTCGACAGCTGCCTTTGTGGCATTTAGAGCATCTGTAACTCTGTCTTTCTTCTCACTGACTTCTGCTTCACTAGCTCCTCCGATCTGCAAGGGAAAATTGTTAAGTTTACTTAAGACACTAAATCACATATCATAAAAGACAGAGACGTAATAGCACAACTATAGTCAAGTACTAAACTCATAATGTTTGCATGAACCGCTATAGGAATTTATACCTTTAAAACAGCTACACCACCAGATAGCTTAGCAAGTCTTTCTTGCAACTTCTCCTTGTCATAGTCAGAAGTGCTCAATTCAATTGTTGACCTAATCTGCAAGTATTTATGGCAGTCTGTAAAAATAATGATATATGGGCTGAATTCTAAATGTGTATAATTTTTGTTCAAATACATCGTCATAACTAATTAACCAATAGTTGGGAGATCAGTCCTAATATGCTAAAATTAGGTCTGTGAATGAAGCAACACAAACCTGTTCACATCTTTCCTCTATGGCTTTCTTCTCACCAGCTCCATCAAGAATAACAGTGTCATCCTTAGATATTGTGACCTAGAACAGAAACAGCAGAAAAGAACATCAATCACGTAAAAGAAAAACCTTTCGTGAATCTCTGAGAGCACAAAAGCAGATCCATAACAAGAGAATGAAATGTGTTATTATTATCCAGGTTCATCAAAATGACAATACAGTTTACCTTTTTACATGAGCCGAGCATATCCAACTCCACATTTTCCAGATTCAATCCAAGTTCTTCTGTTATGACCTAAAAAGGCAAAATAGCCAATTAACAAGCCCTGTGGGAAAAGTAAAATTATGTAGCAGTAGTAAATAATATACTCCACTCACCTGGCCTCCTGTTAAAGCAGCAAGATCCTGCAAACTAGCCTTCCTATTTTCACCAAACCCAGGTGCTTTTATAGCACAAACCTGCACACATTTTAGATATAATACTGAAATTAAGCTGAAGTCAACATAACAGTCTGGAAAGCTAATTTTCTTTGATAAAAGCAGTAGAGGTACCTTAATTCCAGCACGAAGCTTGTTAAGGATAAGAGTTGCAAGTGCATCGCTTTCAACATCTTCGGCAACTATCACTAGAGGTCTTTGCCTCTGGACAGATGGCAAAATAAAATCAATCATACAACTGCAACATAATCTTGATTTTGAACATCAATAGCTCAGATAAGAGGGCCTTGACAGATTTACCTTCAAAGCTAACTCTAGTACTTTCACGATAGCATTTAAGTTTGAAATTTTCTTCTCATGAATAAGAATGAGAGGGTCATCCAACTCCTGCAGTTGTTAGATAGCTTGTTAATAGACCTTCATCCAGCAAGTAGTCCATTCTTTCAGTAATAAAGATTTTAGTGCCAGTAAAAACAGCAGAGAGACTTACACATTTCTGGTTCTTCTGATTTGTGATGAAGTATGGGGAAATATAGCCTCTGTCCAACTTCATTCCCTCAACTACTTCCAATTCATTGAACAAAGTCTTTCCATCCTACAACAACACATGAACACCTTAATTTACACCTTGTACATAAAATTTAAGATACAGTCTGTTCATTTGGTACTGCTTATAAGTTGTGGATCATGGAGTGTATGGATAATAAGTTGGTAGCAAGTAGAATTAAAAGTATGTTTAGTCAGCTTATATTTCCAAACATGCTCTGAGTAGCAGAACCCAAAAAAAAACAAATACAGCGGCCTGAGGGAAAAAAAAAGGTTATCTTTACTGTCAACAAGCAATGTCAAGAGGAGCAGAATATTTGGATCGTTGAAACTTAATGGCAAATGTTAAACTTATAAGACCAACAACATAGTCGATTAGGCAGTAGTAAATTTAAGCATTTACGCCTTTGTATAACCAAGGAATGTACTATGAAAACCTACCATATCTACATATAAAATGATAAAAGTAAAAATTGTCATAGTGGGAAATCAAATGTCATAGGTCACCCACGCTTAAGCATTGAAACATATATAATGAATACTTACTTGAATGGTGATGACACCCTCTTTGCCAACCCTTTCCATAGCCTTTGCAATCAGCTCTCCAATTTCTCTTTCTCCATTTGCAGAGATTGTTCCAACCTACAAGTGCATAATTAGATTAATAGCCAGTACAAGAGGAACTACCTATATTTTTTATGCGAAAGTTAATCACTTTAATGTAAAGACAATACTTCATTCATCAGCTCACAGGACTAACTAAATTTAAACAGTGGCCTCTAACATTTCAATAAACTTCATCTAATTAACACTAAATGATTATATCCTCAAAAGACCATTTTGAAAAATCATTAACACTAATTAAGCGAGTAGGGAACATAAAAATAGACAAACCTGAGCAATTTCCTCCGATGTACTTATCATCCGTGCTCTGCTCTTCAAGTTTGTAACCACAGCATCAACAGCCATGGAAATACCTCGTCTCAGATCCATTGAGTTCATGCCAGCAGCAACTGATTTGCAGCCCTCAGTAAATATTGCACGGGTTAGGACAGTAGCACATGTAGTACCTGCATGTATTTGACAGAACATGTTCAACTGGATCCATAAACTTCATTCTGGAGGTCTCATATAATATTTACTGTGAGAACCAGTAATCTATAACCGAACTAAGATGAAAACTCACCGTCACCAGCAACATCGTTGGTGGCATTTGCAACCTGCTTTACAAGGCTCGCACCAATGTTTTTTACTTTGTCCTTGAATTCGATGCTCTTTGCCACGGTGACACCATCCTTTGTCACTTTAGGGGCACCCCAACTTTGCTCAATCACTACATTACGCCCCTTCACCAATTGAAACGATCAAAAGCTTAGTCAGCTACAACATTGATAAACCAGAAGACAAGAACTAAAGTAGAAATGAACAGCAAAAAAATTGACAAGAACAGTTGAAATAACACTTTTTAACAATGTCGTCGCATAAATATCATGAATAAATCTATCGAAGTGAAATACAAGTGTCCCTATATATTCTTCAAACATCAGTACGAAATTACAGAAGTTCATTAATAAGCTAATTGGAAACATGTATAAATAGATACCACTGCACAATGATAAAATAAAATTGATCACTTGTGGAATTAGTAGTAGCAGGATCATTGAAGTACCTTAGGGCCCATGGTGACTTTAACTGCCTCAGCGAGCTCTTCAACACCCTTAAGCATCAAAGCCCTTGCCTCCACTCCAAATCTAATGTCTTTCGCTGCATAGTTCCTGCTCCAACCCAACCTACTACCAATCTGCATTGAAAAAAAAAAGCACATTATTTGGGTCCAAATCTAATGTCTTTCGCTGCATAGTTCCTGCTCCAACCCAACCTACAACAAATCAAAATAGAAAAAAAAAAGCACATTATTTGGGATCATCAAATACCAATTTATTCAGTTCAAAATAAATAAAATAACGAATACTTGGAAGTGAAATCACCTGTTGGCTGCTATTTCTTGCAACCCTGTTCAGACAAGGAGAAAACAGAATTTTATTAAATCGAAATTGAACAATTACAATATGAAAAACCAGTTGTAAAGACTGTATTTATGGATATTGTAGAGTACCTGGCTTTGGAGGCAAGATTTGCAGCAAAACGATACATTCTTTTATGAAGAGATGAAATTGAAAACAGTAAAAAAAAATGCAGAAAGATAATGAGACTGAAGAATTACGAGTGTCGAGAAATGAAGATGTAGAAATAGGGTTAGAATTGGTGGTGCTGGAAAGGGGGGTGCGGGAGGGTAAATGAAGATGCAGAGAAGAGTCTAGAAGAAGTGGTTTCTAGCGTTTTAGGGTTTTTATGATTTCAAGACTTGCGAGGGTTTAAGCCTTTAAGCTTCGTTCATTTTTTATTAGGGTTAAATTTACAATTACCACTATATTTAGTGTCTATGGTTATTTTTTGAAAAAATATTATTTTAAATAGTTAGTTTTAGAGAATGTATTATTAAAAAGTAAGAAAAAAAAATTAAAATTTATGTAGAAAAAAATTAAAATTTATGTGTAGAATATTTTATTATGTCAATGTGTATTTAAAATTGAGTTTATAGAAAAAAAAATTAAAATAATGAAAGACAAATAGAGATTTAATGTCGTCATGATCGCTCAAATTTATTTTAATTCATTATGGCTACTATATTTTGTATTTAGTGTTACTGTAATCATCGAAATTTTTTTTGATTTATAATAATCGTCTAACTTTATATAACGTTTCAGTCCCGATTATTACCACAACAAAAAAGCTCACAAACACTAAAAATATTTACACATAATTATAAACACAAAGAAAAGAAAAGAATAAAAAACACATAACTTGGGAATCATTACAAAAACTTTTAAAAATAATAATATATATAATCACAAACATATACACTTTCACATACACGTACACATAAAAAAATAAAATCCACTAACCCAAATAAGAAAGTATAATCATTAGTGAGTGTATTTTTTTCATTAAAGTAATAATCAAATTGTTTGACCGAAACATTATATGATGTTTGATGGGTATTATAAATCAAAATCAATTTGGGAGTTCATGATAACACTAAATATAAAATATAATGGTCATGATGAATCAAAATCAATTTGGTTGGTCGTGATAACACTAAGTATAAATTACAGTGGCCAACCTTTTTTATTATATCGATGAAAAAAATTTCGATTAATTTATTTTAGCACTTTTACTACATTTTCAAATGATGTTGGAAGCAGATTTTGAGATTCAAAAGTTACTTTGAATTCGTTTAATTAATTTTATGAAAAATCTTATTTTAATTATACGAGTTTCAGAAGCTGATTTAATATGACTTCTTATAAAACTACTTTTAAAAGAGGGAGCTATTTTGGAAATTTTTCCAAACAAAAACTAAATAATTTTCTCATTGAACCCTACAAAAATCAAAAACAAAAGCAAAAATCAAGAAAAACAGGCTCTCAATATACTTAACCCCTATTTGATGGTTATTATTTGGAAAAATAATGTTTTGAGTAGTGATTTTTTGAGGATATACGGTTAAAAGTATGAAATTTTTTTGAATTTAAATATAAAATATTTTATTATGTGAATACGTAGTTAAAAATAAATATATAAAAAATATTCAAATAACGGTTGTCAAAATAATTTCATACAATTGTTTCTGTGATGTCAATTCAATAATAACAATTGTTTGGTAACCAATTTTTTTTAAAAAAATTATCATACTCATTTTTAACCACACATTCTCACAATACAAATATTTCCCATAAGCTTAAAACTTTTTTCGATTTTTTAATTACGCATTCTCCAAAAAATTACTATTCAAAAACTCAGGGTCTGTTCTCTTTGTCATTTTAAGATCGTTTTCTGTTTTTGATTTTCCAAAACAGCGAAAATGAGTTCTTTTTCCCATTTTCGAAAACGCGTTTTTGAAAACAAGTTAAAAATTTACAAAGAAAACCCAAAATGGTAATTTGTCATTTTGGGTGTCTTCAATTATAATCAAGTTAAAATTTTCAAAACGCGTTTTGGGTGTTTTCAAAATA
>CAIGRN010106693.1:0-11198 GCA_903798345.1 Fraxinus anomala | reverse complement strand
AAATCATAAAATAAATTAAAGAGTGTCAAACAGTCACTAAAGAATCGTTTAAAGATTTCTTGGAGAAACATTATGGACCATCCAAAATTATTGATGTCATTGCTTATGTAAAAGTATTGACATGTTGGGACACCAGTGGTTACATGACCACCACTTGATGGTTTTGTAGTAGAATTTGTGCTGGATGGTACTCTAGAAAAAGATCTTTGCTAGTTTGGACTTTCTTAAAAACTTATAATTTATTGCATGACATTTGGTGCACGAGATACCCATCCTTTGTATTTTTTTCACATAAGAGAAAAGTTCTCATAATGTATATGAATTGACTTCTCTAATATCTTTAGCCTACCTTATGTGTTACTTTAATTGCTAATAATTCAAACCCTTGAAACCTTCTACAACTTGCCAAAACATACCCAAGTATTCATATTTCTATTAATAAAAACAAATTATTGTATGATAACCATTAACACCTTTTCCATACATTTTATCTCTCTCCCTCGATATAGCCCTTGTTTGATTCCCATTATTTTCAAAATAAAATTTTTTTTTTTTTTCAATCACACATTTTTTTTAATAAAATAATATTATACGCAAATCTAAATTTTTTTCCTTATTTTTTAACTACATATTATCTATCAATCTATTATTCTAAAATACATTTTTACAATAAAATAGGGCTCAAACGGTTGCACTCTCGCAACCTAACTTCTAAGTTCTAATACTATCTCTCTCACTTTTGAGTATGTTCTGACGTTCAAGTCGATTATCTAGCTTAATATTATTCAGTAATTCAATTCGATCTCATAACTTTCTCATTCGTCCTTCCTTATTGAGTTTCAATTCAAATCGCGCACCACTTTGTTGAATGTAAATAATTTTAGTTGGAATTGGTCTCCATCCATACTTATGATGATGTATACATTTTTGAACATCAAGAAATGGGCAGTTATTTCATTAAATGATTTTATGCTTAGGTGGGAGTCATGGGTTTTTGTCCTAAAATGTTGTCTTTTTATCATCTTTGAACAACTTTTATTTATGATGATGCAATATACAAATCTCTGCTTGCAGTATTTGTCATAACTCTTAAGATAATGTTAAAAAGAGTTAATCAAAGTTCTAGACTAAAACCCGAAGCCCTCCGGCGCCACCCACCTCATCATGTAATTTAGTTAAAACATACAAAATAGGTCTTTAAAATTACAATCCGTTTTCATCCAAAGTTAACGATACATTTGGTATGGCTTTTACTTTGCTTCATATGAAATAATTTTCTTAAAAAACTATCTTAATTTTTGTTTGAAAAGTAATTTCTAAAGAGTTTTCCATTTCAAAGGTACTTTTAGAGAAAACACTAATCATCTAAATGCTCTTCTTATTAGAAGAAACATTTCCATAAAATTAATCAAATGAATCCAAAAGCAATTTTCGAGTTTCAAAAGTTCATTTTAACTTCTCAAAAATCATGTCAAACGAATCATATTCACTCAACAGTCAACACATTCTGTAGTGATAAACAACTAATCATCTTTCCATAGCAATTCTATTTAATATATCAAACGAGTAATATTTGTAACACATTGAAACTAATACTAAGGGCCGTCTGACGAGATTTTTGAAAAGTCAAATTGCCTCTGAGGTTAAGAAGAATTTTGAATATTTTTGGATAATTTTCTTGAATTACTTTGTTTGATTAGAATAATTTTTAGAAAAAAATTTGTCTAAGGTAACTTTCTTAAAATGATCTTATATAAGAAGAAGTAGAAGAAAAATGAAAAACCCTATCAAATTGACCCAATGATAGCTAATTCACTATAATTGGTAATTGACTTTTGAGAAATTTTTTATTCCATTTATAGATTTTTGGTCAATTATTGATATGTCAAACAAAAAGTTGTGGGTGGTGTGAAACATATAACATTAAACAAATTATTGTTTCCCCCAAAAGACAACACAGAATTACATGTACCAATCATTCGGTATTGAAGGGGGCATTGACCTCTAATAAAATTTTTAAAAACAATTTTTTTTAGAAGAAATTCTCATAAATTAGTATCTGATCAGATGCAGAAAGGAAACTTTATTTATTATGGTAGCTTTTGTTTATTGTTGAATCAGTGTTTATACAAAGGGCACATTTTTTTTTAATATCTTGACATTAGACAGTTGAAATATTTAAGTGACTTTTGCTAAATTAATTTCATTATTGCCTCAACAAATTCATCACATGAAGCATGTTGTCCATTCAGGTATGCAATTGCACATACATGGAACTCGTTTAATAAGACTTTTGAGATTAAAAAGTTACGTCAAACGGATTCATAGACCCTCAATTGCATGCACCCGTGTAAGTTGGATCCATTTTTTTAAATAAAATTGTTTTCCCTCGGTGCATGCAATGAGAAAAAAGAAGGAACGTCATGAATTATAATGGAATCTTTTGTCGGGCAGATCAAACACGGCTCAACAGTCTCATACAATGTACCAAACGTTCAATATAAGTTATAAAATATCATACTATACACGTAATGTCCAATATATATACACACCAAGTGTCCTTATTATACTAATGAAAGCTACATTACTCTTCAAGAACCCTATGGACACTATTGAAACCTTTTTTTTAGTTGATGTAAGGCGCCTTTGTTGTTGTATATTAGTCAACTCTTCTTGCATTTTATTGCAAGCACGATCCAAAAATTACAATATTATTATATTTCATCTCACTTTTTTGACCTTTTATTTGTTCTTATTCTTTGGTATATTAAAAATAATTTTGCGGAAAACAATCGTGATTGCAAGCGTATGTATGAAATACATGATTGCGACTGTGTCGAGTTGATCCAAAATTTCAAACTAAATCAAAGAATTGATAAAATTTATTTGACGAGAAAGTTAATGCCTATATAAGTCTACCAAAATACTAAAATGTTTAATGTGAGTCCTTTCTTAAATGATGTCCAAAGTGGGACCAGTTTCAAGTTTTGGTTTGAATTGGAACGTTTTGCTTTTTAACTATGACAATTCAATTGAGTTATAGGCCATAACTCGAGGTTTTTATTAAATTTAGATCTACCATATCAGTATGTCCTATTTTAGTGTTAATTTTGTCAATCAATTTTCCTATCTGATATTTTATGGAAGTCCAACCCAGCAAGCCCAAATTAAAAGTTTAGGTTTGTTAATATCTGGGCCAATACAAGCAACTAGCCCATTTCTGGACTTGCCTAAGAATTGGGATTTGGGCAATTTAAGTTATTTAATTAAATATTTAACAATTTTGAAAGTTTAAATGTTATGTATTTTATAAATATTGCCATCTGTAATAGATTGTTTTTGATAGAAAAAAGGTCCCCCCATTTTTTTTTCCGACCTGAAAATTTATCTTCAAACATTTATGTTCAACTCGACTTGATCCTTGTTCGCAAATATATGTAGTAAATGGGCTAATGACCGTTGTTGGTCATGGATCGGATGGAGTGACAAAGAGAAACTCAAGCAATCGACTATAAATTTATTAAAAATAAAACTTAATTTATTACTATGCATTTAGTCGGATTTCTTTCGGCATAGCGTCTTAGACCCCGTTTGGTTGGACTTGTGCTTCTTGTAGAAGAGTTACATGAGAAAGTTACCTTATATTTTTTTATAGCTCTTGTAGTTAGATAAAACATATTCAGAAAATTATCCAAACATAATAAAAAAATAGAACAATTTTTGACTTTTCAAAAGCCCTATCAAACGAGCCCTCAGTTGGCATCTTACCATGCAATGTCATCAACCAACAAATGCTAGAAGAATCCTATTATTTACACTGTAGAGTAGCCTCAAGATAATGATTGATTTGTAAATTTTTTCACATGTTCATTGCAAAGTTTTCTGTCAGCATCAGAATTTTGTCAGTTGAGGTAGAAATATGAAACTGATGCAACATTTCTGCTGCTCCCTTTTCCAAACTCTTGTGTGTTTATGGTACTTCATCGAACGCTTTGATACCATATTGAACTGCCTTTAACTGTTCAAAAATTTAAGCACGTATCAGGGATTTTAATGAAAAATGAATCCAGCCTACGTTTCAGGGAACATGTACAATCTTAAGCTTTTAGATGTCGTGGTTCAAGAGATTTCAACCTGTAGAATATTGTCACTTGGCATTAGTTATTTGAAGAGATAATTATTGGATAAGTTATTGCATCAAAAAGGAAACGACAGTACATAATCATATAATAATCAAACACTTACATAGTTTTAGGATTACAGTACAATGATGCATGAAAACAATCACAACTTCATCAACTTATAAAATGTTCTTGACACACAATACTTTCAGCTAATTAATGTATGCAGATCAATAGATATATGTAATCATATGCTTAATCATCAATTTTTGCAATCTTTACTGGAATGTGGTGCTCTTTCCAATTTCCATCAAAATTTGTCGTTGTTCGGATCTTCATCTGTGCGCGCTTTATATAACTCGAGACCATATCGTTGAAGCTATCTCTTCTTGTAGCAGTTCTTCCAACCCCACCACCACCAACATTTGACACATTCCCCACTTTGTTTTTCACATGGTCAATATAATCCGAGAACTCATCGTTCTCCTTTTTAAGTTCAGTCTTCTTAACTTCATCGCCTTTTTCTTGTCTGGCATTGTCGTTAGTGGACTTAGTCTTTGCCATTGAAGCCATCCTCCCCTTCAACTTTTTTCCCTCCATTGAAGCATGACTGGGAGGTTTAGTTTTCGTCCAAGGAACTTTCTCTACTTGGCCATGAGTTATGCCTTCCATTTTACCCTTTAGGCCTTGGAATTCTCCATTGATCACTATTTCTCGTTTAGAAATCTCAGAAACATGATTAGTACCATTTTCTTTTCCAGCATTTTTCGCAGTTGTCTGCAAATTTTCTCTGTGACTTGTTGAAGATGGCCTAATGGAAGGTTCAAATCCAATAGGAATCATTCTGTGGCTTGGTTGGTTTAGAAAAATCGGCTTCTTAGGAAGGATAGCTTTTGTGGGATTATCAGAGTTTTGAAATCTGGATTTTATAGCAGTTTCGCTAGACACTGAACCCTGAACTTGATGGGAAATGAGGCGAATTTTTCGACCACCAGAAACTGCATTGTAGATTTTTTCACACACACCTTTAGAGTTTTTGTTGTTTTGGTTTTTTGCCATTGCTGATCTGTATTACAGAAACTTAGTGCACTCAGAAATCAGTGAGATGAAGAGAAGAAATGGAAATGCAAGGGATTTAATGAGGAAGGTTTAGCTGTTTAATCATGATTTTATAGGAGAATTCCCACCAAAGATTCCAATTGGCACTAGAGATACTTTCTTTCCCAATTTAAATATATATTATTAGTCATAGTTTGGGACCTTTTGCCTTTTTCCAGAAAAAATAGAAGTACTAATAAAGCATAACTTAGGCAGCAGAACTAACAGATGAATGATTGAAATGTTTATGAGCTGTCTCACATTGTTGAAGTTTGTGGAGTTGAATTAGAATATTCACTTCCATTGACTGCGTATCCCCCAAATTTTGGACGCTCTATGAGGTAAAACGACTGGGAAGTGTATGATCTCTATGTTAAAAATTCGTAGTAGCAAGTGGACACACCTTTCATAATGAGGATAAAACACTACAAATTTATGTGTCTGTTTGCGTATCTACTTTTTGTTTGCTCTCTCGTGTTTGGGATTAGGTTTAGTCTTTGTAGAAGCACTGTACGAAGTGAAGATAATGTTTTGTTTTGTGTAGTTGGTCACGAATTTATTGAGAATAAGACTTGATTTGTTGTTGTAGTTGTTCCCTCACAGCACCGACATTTCTTTGCATAAAAGCAATGCGGGACCTAAAAGGGTTGAAGTCCTGAGGTGGTATCTGATTCCAGAATGCATTGAAAGTCCTAAATCAAATGAGTTTGAGAATCAAGGGCAAGGTAGGTGGTATCTGGTTCCATAGTGCATCAAAAGTCTTAAATCCGATCAGATTTAAGATGTGGGAATCTCTTTTCCTGATTAGTGAAAACCAGAACCACATTTTCTTTACTAGAATAGATTAATTCAAGAAAGTATATACTTAAAATGCTATTGTAGATATTTAGGAAATGGGGTAGAAGAAAGAATTGCAATCCATGGTCAAGTTTTATTACTGTTCCAAAAAGAGTGTGCTGGGGTAGCTCAATCACTTATAAGTACACAATTTACCTCATGAGACTGTGTTCGCACTTTCCCAACAGTGTATTTTCAGAAGAAAACTTAAGGAAAGTACTGAGAGTATGAATTCATTAGCACCAGTGTCTCTTTCTTTTTTCGATCCTTAAATGAAAAGGAACTTGAAGAGACTGCATTGGTTTTATTGGACTTTCACCAAGGTTGCCATGGATCAAACAGAGTGATGAAAAGAGATTGTATAGTCAACTCCAAATTTACTAAGAATAAGAAGTAATTAGGACTTCTTTGGTCACAGGGTTGACATTTTCCAAATCAATGGAATCAACCAATAAACACTATAAAGATCTTAGTATTTTGATAGGCGAGAAGTCTCAAGATAATAATTGATTTGTCAATTTTTTTTCACGTTCACTGCAAAGGTTTTTCTCAGCATCAGATTTCTGTCTGTTGAGGTCTAAAAATGCCATGGATCAGCCAACGTGACAAAATATAGCCGACTCTAAAATGAGACTTAATTTGTTGCTATGCAATTCGTCCGACTTATTTGGGCACACTGATTTGGTTAACATCTTCCAAAGCAATGGTGTCAACCGACACAAAAGATGCCTCAAGATAGTGATTGATTTTTCAATTTTTTTAACATTCATTGCAAAGTTTACTGTCATAATCAGAATTCTATCAGTTTTGGGAGCTTCATCGTGCTTTTATACCATGTTCAACCACCTCATTTAAAAATTTACAGAATTTATGCACACATCAAATCTTTAATGTAAAATGAATCTGGAACCAAGATCAATAAGCACAAACAGATCAAAGAAGCTACGTATATTGGATGCACCCATAAAAAGGAAACAACGGCGCATATATAATTTAAGGAGTTCATAATAAAAAAAATTTACATAGTTTAAGGATTACAGTACAACCCTGTATTAAAACATTCATAAATTTATCAACTTCATACAGGCTTTCAAGACTTGTATAAAATCTTCGTAACACTCAATATTTTCTGCTAATTCATGTATGCAGATAAATAGATATATGTAATCATATGCTGATTGACAATCACTTTTGTAATCTTTACTTGAATGTGGTGCTCTTTCCATCAAAATTTGTCGTCGTTCGGATCTTCATCTTTGTGTGCTTTATAAAACTTGAGACCTTATTGTTGAAGTTATCTCTTCTTGTAGCAGTTCTTCCAACCCCAGCACCACCACTACCACTGCCACTACCACCACCAACAACAGTTGACACAGTCCTCATTTTAATTTTTACACGATCAATATAATCTGAGAACTTATCATTCGTCTTTTTGGGTTCAATCTTCTTATATTCATCGCCTTTTTCTTGTATTGCCTTATCCTTCGTGGACTTAGTCTTCGCCATTGAAGCCATCCTCGCCTTCAACTTTGTTTTTCCCTCCATTGAAGCACGACTGGGCAGTTTATCTCTCGTTGAAGGAACTTTCTCAACTTGGCCATGAGTTTTGCCTTCCATTTTTCCCTTTAGGTGATGGCATTCTTCATTGATCGCTGTTTCTTGTGCAGGAATCTGAGAAACACGTTTATTACTGTCATCTTTTCCATCATTTTTCGTAGTTGTTTGTATATTTTCTTTCTGACTCATTGGAGATGGCCTAATGGAAGGTTCAAATTCAATAGGAATCATTCTGTGGCTTGGTTTCCTGGGATTATCGCTAGGTGCTGAGCCCTGAGCATGAGCATGATGCGAAATGAGGTGAAGTTTCGGACCACCAGAAACTGCATCGTAGATTTTTTCACACACACCTTTAGAGTTTTTGTTGTTTTGGTTTTGTGCCATTGCTGCTCTGTATTACAGAAGCTTAGTCAATCAGAAATCAGTGAGATGAAGAGAAGAAATGGAAATGCAAGGGAATTTAATGAGGAAGGATTAGTGAAGGTTTAGCTGTTTAATCATGATTTTATTGGGGGATTCCCACCAAAGATTCCAATTTGCACTAGAGATACTTTATTTCCCAATTTAAATATATATTATTAGTCATAGTTTGGGACCTCATTGAAAATTCCTTTTGCCTTTTTCCAAAAAAATAAAAGTACTAATAAAGCATAACTTAGGCAGCAGAACTAACAGATGAATGAATTATTGAAATATTCCTTAGCTGTCTCACAAGCACCGTAGATCATCCGGAACATCTAGTAACGAATGTGTTAAAGTTTGTGGAGTTTAATTATACTATTCACTTCCCCTCGACTGCATATCGCCCTAATTTCGTAAACTATATTAGCAAAGTGTTAGATCTCTATTTTAAAGAAAACTTGTTGCGTTAAGTGGACATAACTCTCACAATGAAGGTTAAACTGTATCATTTCATGTGTGTGTTCACTTTATGTTTGCTCTCGCATTTTGGATTAGTTTTAGTCTTAACAGAAGAACCGTACAAAGTGGGGAAAATGTTTTGTGTAGTCGATCTTAAATTTATTGAGAAAGAGACTTGATTTGTTGTTGTAGTTGTTGTTTGCTCACACAGCACTGACATTTCGTTGCATAACAGCAATAGTATCTGATTCCTAAGTGCATCAAAAGTCCTAAATCAAATGAGCTTGATATTCCAGTGAGTGATGTGAACATCAGTGTCGGTGGAATCTAGTTCCAGAGTGCATCAAAAGTCTTAAATCTAATCAGATTTCAGCTGTGGGAATACCAGTTTCAGATTAGTGAAACCAGACCCTCATTTTATTGTACAAGAAGAAAGTATATGCTTAAATTCTGTTGTAGATATTTAGGAAATGGGGTACAAAAAAGAAGAGAATTGTCCAAAAGGTGTCGACATTATTTTCAGTAGAAAACTTGAGAAAAATACAGAGAGGATGAAATAATTAGCACCAGATATTTGTCTCTTTTTTTACTATTTATATGAAAACGAATATGATGAAAATGTGTTGATTTATTGGTCGATCACCCAAGTTGCAATGATCGAATGGAGTAATGAAGAGAGATTTGTATAATCGACTCTAAATTTCGTCGGACTTCTTTGGGCAAAGGTTGGCATCCTCCGAAATAATGGAATCGACAAACAAATATCCGTTTGGTTTGTGTTTCTGTTATGAATTTTGAAATCATTTTCAGTTTTCTGTTTTGAGAGTCTATTTTAATATTGTTAAAACACGTTTAAATTGTCGTTTCAAAAAATTATTTCTCAAAACAAAAAACTAGAAAACATATTTGGTTTGAAACTTTGAAAAATTGCTTTATAACAATTTATTGCATGAATTTATATTTATAAAAATAGAACAAATTTATGTTAATATAGCTATGTTTGAGCCACATTATTTTAGAAGAACGTATTTTGGAATAGTAGATTGATGGAGAATGTGTGGTTAAAAAAGAAGGAAAAGTTATTGATGTGATGAAAAATATTATTTTCTTGAAAAATGTGTGACTGAAAATAAGTTTTAAAATAATATATTTTGAAATAGGGATAGACTGACTACCTGTTTGAGCCATATTATTTTCACGAAAATACATTTTTTTTTTTTAATGTGATGGGGAATATGTGGTTGAAAAAGAAGGAAAAATTATTGATGTGAGGAAAAATATTATTTTATTAAAGAATGTGTGTTTGAAAATGAGTAGAAGAATGAAAATGAAAATTTTAATGTGGCTCAAACAGAGGTTATATTATAGAGTAATAAATACATTTTAAATTCGAAGAATTTTAAAATATTTTTCCTCAATACAAAAGTAAAATAAAACAAATAATGAGTTCAACATATAGGAAATAAAAATAAAAATTAAAGACGTGAGCTAAGAATTTTTTTTATTTGTGTTCATTTAAATATTTTTTAAGAATTTTTACGTAAATATTCATTAAGAGTTTGAGCTATTTTTATTTATTTTTATATAATTTTTATGTTTATAATTTTTCAAAATTGTTATTTTTATATTTTTTAGAATTTATCAATTTTATTTTTATTATTTTGAAAGTTTAAAAATTTTATTTTTAATTTTTAAATTCCACGTTTTGAGTGTTTTCAGAATTTTCACTGAAAACACTCAAAAACGTCAAAAACCTGTTTTGAATTTTATATTACAAATTTAACCTTATTTTCGAAAAATGCATTTTCAGAAATATAGATCAAACACGTTTTCAATGTTTTGCAAAACTGAAAATAGCTTAAAAATGCATAATTAATATTTTGATAGGAAATAAGTTCATAGCAAAGACAAGTTTACATAAAAGGTTTCTATCAGTTGATGTCTAAAAATAAAACTCGTTGTCATTTCTGCTCGAGGGTGGACCTAGTATTCGGTCTTAGTTAAGTCAAAATTTAACTAAGTTTTTTGCCAAATAAGACAAAAATGTAATATTAAATCTCATACCTACAATTATTCATTATTGGTTTTCGTACTTTTAATATGTCATAATATCTTCAATATAAATTTCGTTTAATACGTATTTTCAATATACATAACGAAACTGTCATTTCCCTACTACTTGATTTCTTTACAACTCCCGGCCCACCTTTTTTTTTGTGTAAAATATTTTTTATGTGTAATTTTTTTTACCTATTAGCCATGTTAAAAGAAATTTTTATCGATCTTGGATCCGCCAATGTCGAAGTACATAAATATACTTATCGAGGATTTGAACTCTATAGTTGTGCTCAATATGTGCTACCAAAAAATTGAGTCACCAAATCAATATTTTATTCTTTTTAATCATGTTCAATTGTTTTTCGTGCATTTTTTCGTGCATAAAATACATAAAACTAAGATGTAGAGAATGAAATTATCTACTTGTATATCAAAAGATGTACACAAGGGATTACAACCCCCTCACATGGGGGGTGTGACCCACTTGAATAATTTTTTTTTAATTAAAATGGGTCCCACCTCCCATGTGAGAGGGGTGTAACCCCTTGTGTACACCTTGATGTGCCGGTAGCAAAGTCGGTAGAGAATATCTTATTGTAGTACTCTAGTCAAATGAAATTAAAATAAGAGATAGAAAGTAAACATTTGTCAAGTAGTGACAACTAA
>CAIGRN010106686.1:0-29578 GCA_903798345.1 Fraxinus anomala | reverse complement strand
CTTGTTTGGTATTCATTATTTTAAAAATACATTTTTCTCTATTTTATTTTTAACAACATATTTTTCAATAAAATAATATTACACGTAAATTCAAATTTTTTTCTATTTTTTAATCACACACTCTCCATCAAATTACTATTCTAAAATGCATTTTTTAAAAAAAAAAAAAATGGGGGCTCAAACATGGCCTAATGAATCCGATCCAATTAACCTCCATGTCATTGAAGATAAGAGATGTAGTTTTATAAATGAATGCAAAGACACGTGAAAATAATGCACTAAAACAGATCATCGGGCTTTTGAGTAATGGTTGTGCATGGCCAAGTAACGTGGGACAAGACGCAGATAAGAAAACAAGTCATGTTCCAATCAACTTAATAGCTCATACGGGAACATTACCTCATGCTAAAGCCGAGATTATAAGACGAAGATCCAACTTTCAAAACAACTGCTCAGCCAATCTAAGGTAACACAACCATTTTGCGGCCAGCTGAAATGAGAAGTCAAGCATCCCAACGTCACATGCCACTGTTCCACATCCTGCCAACCTAGCAATAACATAACAAGAAAGATTGTCATTTGAGGTCGACCAATAGTCCGTAAATCTACAAAAAGCTTGGTCTAAGATTAAAAAATTTGACTAATGCTAGTTAGAGTTGCTGAAATTTTTAGGAAATTATATAGGCGTGAATTGAAAAAATCTTCAATTGATGCGATGACTAGTTGCGATTCTTCAATTTCAAATGGTGCGAATCAAATAGTCATATTATTTCAGAATGTGTGCGACTTTTCAAAAAGGTGTAGATGAAAAGTCATAATATTTCGATAGGGTATAATTTACACCATTAAAAATGAAATAGTGCGATCTAATGGTTAAAACAAATTTTGCCAATAGATGCGATAGTTAGGAAGAGATACGAGAAATTTTATAAATAAGACCCTCCTAATTCTATTTTCTTAACTCAAAATCAATTCCACATAATTAATTTCTAATTCATTCATTCTTTAAATTCCCTCGAAATAATTTTCAAATTATTTTCAAGTTTCGTATTCAATATTAGTATTTGATATCTTTCATTCTAGAAGAGTACGGCCAAGCGTTGGTTCGCTCAACAACATTAATATTGTGCTATATTATTTTACAAGAAGCGTTATATTTAGGGAGACAGACATCCATTTGATCATATTAGTATCACTGCAGTAGCGAAAATCCGTCTTAAAGAAATTTGCATTTGCATACCTCACTTTATTTTATCCCCTTCGAATTTCTGTATTTTTTTACGTTTGAGTAAGTTGTGATTTGTTTATTACTATATACGCACCATAGTTTCAGTAAATCGTTATTCTATTTGTATTTGCATGCACATATATTATATTGGTGTAATATAAAGTATACACCAATTTTCCCAACACTGACTACTCGAGCTACCAAACTAAAGGCGTAAATTGACTCTAGTAGTTTACCCTCTCTAAATTTGGAACATACTCCAATTTTTATCGTGACAAGGGCGTTATGATATTTGTTGGGCAAAATTATTTTTGAGGAGATAACGGGAAATCGTTAGGCTCAATTTTTGCTAGTTTTCAGATTTAATATCTCATGAAGCACTTGTCGATATCATGTATAACTAAAAAAAAAAAAAATCAAGATAACAAAAGTCATAAAAGAACCTTTAGGGTCTATTTGGGAGTTTTGAGATGCTGGTTATGGAGTTTTTGAAAGTATCGTTTTTGGGTGGCTATGAAGGATTCGATTTTTTGTGATTTTAGTAGTGATTTTCAAAATAGGCCAATTCATGTTTGAGATTTTATTATTTAGCATTTTTGAATTTTTTTTAAAAGAATAAAATTAGATATACGTTCCTTAGTACATTTTTTCAATTATAATTTCCTGTATGAAACTTTTTTACTCATAAGTAATATTTTACCTATAAATAATTTTTATATATAAGTTAATTTTAACTTAAAAAGTAAAATATTTACTTATAATTAGATTTTTAAGTTATAAGTATTTTTTTACTTATAAGTAAATTTTACAATTGTAGTTAATTTTGTACTTTTAAATAATTTTTTACATATAAGCGATTTTTTTAATTATAAGTAACCTTTTATATTTTATGAGCGATCTTTTATCTTATTAGTAATATTTTTACTTTATAATAAATTTTTATGCTGAAGTGAATTATATTTGATAAGCAATTTTTTTACTTATAAGTAAATTACGTAATGATAATGTATTTTTTGTTTATAAATAAATTTCTTAGTTATTGCATTGTTATTTACAAGTTGATTTTGAACTGAATAAATGGTATAATTGGAAGAGAATTTGGGAAATTGTCAAAACCAACAGCTTCAGTAGACTGAAAAACAAGATTAAATTTGTATTATACCGATTTTAGATGATTTTAAAACTACTCAAAATTAGTACTCAGAAAAATTAACAAGCATCAATTACCTCTCATATCCATTGCCACCTAAAATGGTCAAAACCTTGAAAAAGAAACTCCCGAGCATGCCCTTAGAGAAATATAAGTCCTTGTTTGAGCCCCATTTTGGGAAAAAGTGTATTTTGAAATAATTTTTTCTTTAGAGAATGTATGGTTAAGAAATAAGAAAACTTTTCGATTTTTGTGTAAAATTATTTTATTAGAGAATATGTAGTTGAAAACGAGTTTTTAAAAAAAATACTTTTTGAAAAAATTGAGCTCAGATAAGGGCTAAACTTCACGATGATCAATTTTATTTTCATTTAAAGATCATCAAATTTAGCTCATGTTTAGTGGTTGATTAAAATCGGATTTTTGATAAATTTTGATAAAAGTTGATGAAAATATTTTGTTGAAAAATATGGATCCTAAGAAATATATGATTAAAATTAATTTTAATTTTTACCAAATATGGACTTGATTCATTATTTGACTAATCTTTTCATTTACCACTCGAACTTAACCACAAATCATGAAATTCAATAATATCATTAAATTGAAATTTGAAGTAAGAACTCATATTATATTCAAAAAGATTAAAGGTTCGAGATATTTAGCACTAGTTTGAACCCCATTTTTATTCAAAATTCATTTTGAAATAGTATTTTGTTGAAGAATATGTAGTTAAAAAATAAGAATTTTTTTTTTTAGATTTATGTATAATATTATTTTACTGAAGAGCGTGTAGTGAAATATAAGATAGAGAAAAATGTATTTTGAAAATAATAAGTATTGATGCTACAAAAAATCATACCTATTAATTTTTCGAGCTTGACGACATGGAATGAATACGAACATGATCTCTAAGAGCAGGAACAAATGTGTTAATGATTTGCACTTGAGGATACTCGAGTTTCATGACCGAGAATGAGTATGAACATAATCTCCAAGACCTGAAACAAAGGCAATGGGGTGTAACCTCATCGCCCATCCGATACTTAAGTTAGCGAGATGAAAAAATATAAGCGTAATGTTATATATTGAATGTAAAAGCGTATATGAATAACGATCCAAATGTTTGCGTTTATAGAGGTATGTAGTACATTCATGGTAGGATTAATCAAATGAGTATCCTTATTTGATTAAAAAGTTGTGAAGTGTTTGAAATTCTTTCCATTCCTAAGAGTTGTAATTTGATAGGAGCTGTGAGATGTGGTGTTTGGATAAGCACAAAACTCTAGTGGCTAAGTCATATTATATTAGAGGATCAGATAGAAAGAGAGGGAAAATGATAGTGAGGGATACGAGATGTCTAAACGCTTTAAGCTGGAGCTCACTCATACGAGCCCGATGATGTTCTGGCCAGGAAAAGAGCTGAGGTCATTTCAACCACGTAAACTTGAGAATATTCTGACCTTAGGACCAGGAGATTGCTCGAGGTTATCATTGATAACCTCGAGCATGAGGTCGTAGGTGTAACAAGAGCTTAATTCTATTATAAAAAACTATATTGCTATTGAATTGACATTTAACTTCCTTTTTAGTTTTATTTTTTAGAATTTATTTTTCTAAAACTCATTTTCAACTACATCTTATCTCATAAAATAATTTTACATGTAAATTCAAAATTCTCACTATTTTTTAATTACAAATTCTCTATTTCAAAACACATTTTACCAAAAATAAGCTCAAACAGGCGAAGCATCCACGCCAAACTCTTTTCCAACCTAATATTTGCAAAGAATGCACGTTATCCAACTCAGCACAATGAACACTATCACGTGCCACTGCTCTCAAACAGGCGAAGCATCCACGCCACACTCTTTTCCAACCTAATATTTGCAAAGAATGCACGTTATCCAACTCAGCATAATGAACACTATCACGTGCCACTGCCTTATCAAATTTTGAAACACAATCATGAGAGCGAGTTCTCACTCCATTTCGGGCGCTAATTTTTTGTGAACCCAATTGTCCAAAGGTGTCTCTTTATAAAATCACTCATCCTAATACGATGTCGTACTTCAACATTATTTATCATTTAAAAAAATTTAAAATTAAATTTTCAACCTATATTGCCAAAAAGCCAAAAATTTAAAGCCACAATTCAGTCACCTCACCTTACCAAGGCAAGGCGGAGAAGGGAGAGTAGATTTATACTCATTTTCTCCGCACAATCCAATTATCTTCTGATTATTTATATTTTTGAATTTTTAAATTTGATTTCGGGAGGTGGGAAGAGTTGTGTGGATATCTATTTTGTTTTGTTTGAGAATGGGGGAGCAGAAGGGAAGATGGAATTGGGAGGTGACCGGATTTGAGCCCAGGAAATTGGTGGAACGTGATGATTATCAGAAGGCGTCAGTGGCGCCGGTGGTGCGCCGCTACTCGATGTCTGTGTCGTCGGCTTCTGAGCTCACGAAGCAGGGCTTTAACTCTAAGCTCCAGAAATTGAAGGACACAGTCAAGGTCCCATTTTTTGCTTTACTTTTTTTTTTCTCTCTCTCTCTCTACATGTTTTTGATTTTTGAAACAGTGAGATAACTATTTTATTTTACTTCATCTGTATGTTTTGAAGACAATGCATTTTAAATGAATGTCTTTTGTTCATTTGAATCTGGTGAAGTAAATCTTTCTGGGTCTATATGTTATGCGGACACACGAATTTAAGATAATGTGTTTATGGTTATATAATTTGAAGTTGTTTGCTTTTGAGAGTTAATTTTGATATACAAGTGGATATGGTTGAAATTTCAATAAAAAGAAATTACTGATATCATCTGTTCAATTGTGGTGACATTTGAAAGATGCTTTCAATTTTCTTGGTGGTACCTAAAACTCGGTTCTTGTGGATTTGAATTTTGAAGTGATTGCAATGTTCATATCCACGGTGGGATATTTCTTCCTTCTGGATAATGCATGGAATCATGGGAATGTTGACATCCAGTACTCGGTGGAATATTTGGAAATTCACACTTGTTGGGGTTTCTGGTGAATTGGAAATATAGTCATGGGAATGTTGAAATTCAGTTTGGTGCTGAGAATTACTGGAAAACTTTGAAACTCTTTACTATGGAGTTTAACTTGTATGGAAGAGTATTCCAGCTGGCAGTTGCCAACTCTTAACGGTGAAGAAAGAATTTACTATAATATTCAAGTCTTCATCGAGTTAAAGGGCACAGTTCAGAGTTTTACTTGCACCCGAACAAAAAGAATGCCCACCGTAATTATTGGCAGAAACTAGATTTAGGGCTAGTAAAGCATCAGTTTCGGCAGTAGTTATTTTTTTGAGGCATTGTTTGAGTCGAACTACTTTTAATACTAGTGAGAAAAAGACTGGTCTTCATCAAACTCTTGCAAGAGGTTTGAGATAAAACAATTAATGAAGTGGATCTGTAATTGGCTTTCACCATGCATAGGAACTTTCCAAAGGGGCTTTTCTTACTATACAAAAAATTGCTCATTCAGATTTTGTACTTGACCTTCTCTCCATGTTGTGAAATTGGCTCTATTATGCTACGACATAAGCTTTCTAGGCTCTGTTTCCTCTATTGAGAAATGAGTTGAATAGGAGACTTAAAGCTATTTTTTCAAAAACGCATCTGGCATGCGTGGTGTATCATAGAATTTGTTAATTATTTTTCTTTTTAAATTGAATGAGTTGAGTATTATATATATAAGGAATACGAACCATTATTTTCCAATAAATGCATCTAATCTCTGGTAAAAATAATCCTAATATGTGCAATAAATGCCTATATTTATTCTGAAATTCTGCTAATATGACAAACATAAAAATTTGATCTTTAATTATTTTGTGGTTGATTACTTGGAAAAGAAAACTTCAAGTTTCTACTCATGATTTCATTTATGGAAAGCAAACTTTCAGAATTAATGGAAACTTTTCGACAAAGATAGATCTATAATCTGGAGAGCAAGGATGGAAACTAAGCATTCACAATTCCAAATGTCTTCCAAGAATCGGTTCTTATCTTCCATATCGGCATTGTATTTTGTGAACTGGATGGATGACAAATACCCCTGAGACACAAAATTCCAGGGTTTTCTGGACGAGTCTCTCATGTTCCTTTTGGAATCCCATCCATTTGTGTCTGGTCATGTGTTACTGAACCCTTTTCCACAAGATTGTTCTAGGGGAACTTTTTAAAGGCTTAAAGCCATTTTTCTATCGAAGATACTTTTCAATCTAAAACTACTGACCACCTAAACTCTGCTACTTTTACTTCTACTTATCTTTTCTCAAGCAACCAAGTGATGCTAATTGCTGTCTTCCTCACCATCTTACATATTATTTTATTAGTTGCAACTACCTTGCCTGGCATGAAGAACTTCAACATATGAATATAGGATGCTACAAAATACTACTGAATAAGGGTTAATCTACCTCCTCCAGACTGAAAAGATTTCTTCCACCCATCTGGCCTTATCTCAACCCTCCGGTTTATCAGTGACCAATGTTCTAAGGATAATTACCTCGCATAGAAATTTCGAGTATTTTAAAGGTCAATAGACACACAAGTAAACGCCTTTCAAAATTTCTAGAAGATTATAGAACCAGTCCTTGGGAGCATTCAAGAAAAAACATCGCGCTGTCCCCTCACTGTAACATAGATTCATTGTCTCTCTATTTCAAATGTTCTAGCAAAGACACTTCTCTCGCCCCTTCCAGTAAACTACGTAAAACATTGGTGCCGCTAACATAAACAAAAGCAGCAACAAAGGGTCACCTTGCTCGTACCATCTGAAGCCAAGTATTAATAACCGTATATACATCTGAAGCCAAGTAAATAATCTGTTAAAAGGTATTATATTATGTTCACCGTGATATAGAAACATGATAAGTTCTTCAAAGAACTTGGAAGTTGAAATATAGGCTAAAAATAAAAATGTGAAAGAAGAAAATTGCATTTGAACATATTCAGTAAACATCATACCGATTCACTTTGTGATAAATATGGTGATTTATTTTCTCCTATCTGTAGTTTTATAAGAGCATGTATGGCTATTATCCATAAATATTATTTCCTCTTAAATTGAATCTTATTTAATTTCTTCGGACAGATTGTCAAGGAAGATTACATGGACTTGAGACAAGAAGCTACCGATCTTCAAGAATATTCCAATGCAAAACTTGATCGCGTGACACGATACCTCGGTGTACTTGCTGATAAGACCCGTAAGCTAGGTAAACAAATTAGTTTGGCTTTAGGATTTGGGTAGACGTACAAGATCTTTTGGTATATTTTGTTGGACTGATTCTTTATCAGTTACTAGTTAAATTTTACAAAGATGATCTCATGGTTTTAATCATTTTCATGCCTCTTCTTCTGTTGTTTCATTTTCCCATTTGTTCCCTCGTAAATTTCTCTCTTTCACATTCAGTAACAGTAACTGTATCGAATATGATACTGAAAGGATCTTTTCTTGCACCATGGAAAACTTTTTTCTTCACGTCACACTCGACTTCTTGGCTTAGATCTCTAAACTAACAGTTATGGCGTGGTTACACATTACGAATTACCCGACGATTTAGACGCTGTATATTTGTTTAAGAAAATGTTTTACTGGATGCATATTTCATCTACTTTCAGATCAGGCTGCCCTTGAAACAGAGTCTAGAATATCCCCTCTGATATCTGAGAAGAAAAAGTTATTTAATGACTTATTGACTGCCAAAGGTACTGAATGGTTCTCCAAGTTCTCTTTGCCTTTCTATTGTCACTAATGCAAGCTGTCTTAAAGGGCTTCTCATTCTTATGTTATATGAAACCCACATTTAACAATGACAGGAAACATAAAGGTGTTTTGTCGTGCAAGACCGCTTTTTGAAGATGAAGGTCCATCTGTTGTTGAATTTCCTGATGATTGTACACTAAGTGTAAATACTGGTGATGATAGCCTCTCCAATCCGAAGAAGGATTTTGAGTTTGACAGGGTTTATGGACCTCATGTTGGACAAGGTGGAACTTCTATCCTTCATTTTCTCCGTGTCAGGAGATCCTGGAACTGTACTAACTTTATGTGACTTCACCATATGCAGCCGATCTCTTCAGCGATATTCAGCCTTTTGTTCAGTCAGCATTTGATGGATATAACGTCACTATATTTGCATATGGACAAACCCACTCAGGAAAGACACATACTATGGTCTCTCTCTCTCTCTCTCTCTCTCTCTCTCTATATATATATATATATATATATATATATATATCCCTCCTCACACATACACCTAAAAAACAAAAACGAACTAAAAAGTCAGAAAGAAAGAAGAATTAGGACAATCCATTTTTGTATGGTGTGACTTAGTATCACTTCATAATTTGCTCATTGCAGGCATCTATAAACCTTTTTTTTTTCGACGTGATGTATAAAATTTTCCCCATATTCTGTAAAACCAGTTTTTCAATGAGTTATATTGAAAATACATAATGATTTACAATCTGTATTGTGCCATTTGACTACATTGACTATCTATATGATAAAAGTATATCCTATGTAACAAGTATATGCCCATTAGAGCTGTTTTATGCAATAATATCTTATGTGATATATAAAATATTACCTATATATAACAGTACAAGAACGTGCATGTTGGAGCTGTTTGGTTTGATCATTCCATATTTCTCTTGATATTTCCACTCTTTTGCAGGAAGGGTCTAGCCATGACCGTGGTTTATATGCTCGATCTTTTGAGGAGCTTTTTGATTTATCAAACTCAGATGCTACTTCAACATCTCGATATAATTTCTCAGTTTCTGTCTTTGAGCTTTATAACGAGCAGGTTACTTGCTTTCTATGTATAAAATGTTAAATGCCACGCTTCACCCTCCATCTGGCACGTGTTTCGTGTTTGTATAAATGAAATATATACAATTCTGATGTTGGACCTCATTAATGTGAATGTAGATAAGCGATTTGCTTTTGGAATCTGGAAATGGGCTACCAAATATATGTGTTGGGTCATCAGACTATATTGTAGAACTTGTGCAAGAAAAAGTTGAGAATCCTATGGATTTCTCCAGAAGTCTCAAAACAGCATTTCAGAATCGAGGAACTGATATATTGAAGTTTAACGTCTCTCATCTGTATGATCTATGTCGATGTTTCTGCCATATAATCTTGAGACTTATTCTGCTTATGCATTTGTTATTTAATCAGTTAACTTTATTCTTGTGCAATCCATGTGGGATTTATTTTATTTTACACTCTTGTCAGTTTTTCATATGTTTTAAGTGAATACATGTCCTCTTTTGCAAGACCTGTGACCTCAAATCAATTATATATAAGCATAAGGCTGTTTATAAATTTAGGAGCAGTTGCAGTTGCAGCTACTATTGTGTAGAACAGCTTTAGAAAGATCTCATAGGGCCTCATAAATGGATTTTGTGGCCTAAGGTTGGCTGGTTCATTAATAGATTAACAGCATGTTTGTCTAACCCGAAAAAGGAAATAATATTTTGTTTTTGGAAATTAAGTAAAGGTTAACTTTTGGGAAAAAAAGTTTCTTAAAACTAGTTAGAGGTAACTTTTAAGCTGAGCATATGTTTGGTTAAGCTTAAAAGTTACTTTTGAGTATTTATTACTTTATATTTAGGATTAGCCAAACATGCTTTAAGGATTCCAAAGCCAGTTAAGCAAGTTTATGTGGCTATCTTGTGTGCTAATAACATCATCCAGTAACATCAATTTTAATGGAATCGGCTCTGTTCTGATTTAATAAGTAATTTGGACGTAATGGCCAATATAATATGTTGAAAAATGGAAAAAATTAGTGCTAGATTTGCACAAATAGATTAGGAAAAAAAAATGCACTCCACACTTGCAAAGGTTAGTCAAATTCGCATTATTCAACTTTATTATTTATAGCTAATAGCAGTGCGATTTCGAAGCTCTTAACTAATAGATTTTATGACCAATTATAGATTACTAATGACTGCAAATAAAATTCAAAGTAAAAAAATGTTGTAATTGAGACTTATCGATAAAAAAAGATGCAACCATGTCTTTTTGTGTTAGGACCATTACTAAATACTCACTCCTGAAATATAAGAAAGCTTAAAAACTTAAATTTCAGAAAAAAATTAAACAACAAAAACTCTCGGCCTAGACATCATTAAAAATATTGTTTACAGCCCTTTCCTATGTAAAACACCAAATTTGCATTAATTTTAAGTACACATTTTGCATCATTCTGGAGTGATGAAATTATATGTTGTAAGTATCCATTTGAGAGGTTGTGACTACTAATCCATTTTGTTCGATTCTGTGCAAAAACTTGATTTGAAGTTAAATCACATGAAATTCTTAAGAGAAGTATACGCAACTTACTTATAGACAGTCCTCAAAGTGGTTCTTAAGGACAGAAAACTGGATAAATTGCTCTGAAGTGCGCAAATGTCTTATAATTTGTTCTTGTCTTATTACATCATGTTTTTGAGTAGGTCATTGTTGCTTTTTTCCTGTCGGAGTAAATCATTGATAGTGGGTAGAACTACCCAAGAAATGGGAAATTGCTTTATATTTCACGAATAGGTTGAAGATTTATAATTATGGTAATAGTGTTCGGGACATGTGTCTTTATACTCACGTCTTGTTCTTCTGTGCTTTTTCAAAAGGCAGATTATTCTCAGTTCTTTTATTCTGCTGAGGTTTTATTAAACTATTTGCTTATTTATTTTTCTTTGCAGTATTGTGATGATACATATATATTATAACAACTTGATCACGGGTGAGAATTTATATAGCAAGCTTTCTCTTGTTGATTTGGCTGGAAGTGAAAGTTCAATTGTAGAAGAAGAAACTGGCGAGCGTGCAGCAGAGTTTCTGCATGTTTTGAAATCACTCTCAGCGTAAGTCATGCATTTATTTCTGTAATCATCTTTAACAGTAACATTCTCACATAAATAGTAGTCCAATTTAGTTTGTCTCATCTTATATTTTCCTCCTCTTTTACACTTTAATGGAAATTTGATTTTCCTTTTCTTTAATGTGGACATCTTGAATTCTAAAAGAGTTCTTATGTTTAATCATAGCAGTTTTTCATTCTTTTGTAGACTATACAGTTATTTATCATAGTTTTGTAGACTATACAGTTAATTATCATAGTTGGATAACATATTAATAGTTCTAAGTCCCATATTGTTTGTTTGTATGGTGCTGCTGCTGCTGTGTCTTTTTTCCCAATTTTTTATCCACTTCCATGCACGTGATGGTATTTGTTTATGGAAACCAGTTAAACAGATACTATTTCAACATTTGCATTTGACTATGACGATAATGGAAGTATATTTTTGAGTAGATTATTTTGATCATCAAGATTGCTACATTTTTTAAATTTATCTTTGTCATCCATTACAAGCTATTGAGTATTGTACATGCAGATTGGGAGATGTTTTGGCATCCTTAACTTCTAAGAAGGATAACATTCCTTATGGGAATTCAGCGCTAACACAAGTTCTTGCAGATTCACTAGGTATTGATGCCTCTGTTATTTAAATTCGCCTCTGAATAATTGTTGCTATATTGGTATTTCGAGGAGTTTATATTTGTGCCAATCTGCAATCGTATTTTCCTTAACTTTTGTATACTTGAACAAAAGTCTCTACTACCGCTGCTTAAATTATGCCACTTACAGTGCTCACATTTTTATGTAGATACAGTCATTGGAGCGACTTGTTCTTTTCTTTCTTCCTCTACTTTTTCCCAAATTAAATGTTCTCTTGGGTGACATTAAATGTCTTTTTTATATGATATTTGAAAATACTGCTGATATAATATTCTACTAGGAGAATGCTACTACTTGAAAGTTGAAACTTAGATAACTAACCACATCAATAATATATGCTACTTCCGGAAAGTAAAATAAAGAGAATACAAGTTGCATTTGGGAAAATGAGACATTTTAGTTGGTGCAGAGACTATTTACAGGAAAATTTGAATGTGTTACGAGTGTAAAAGGTTTGGATCTCGAAGGACTGATCCTAACAACTTTTTGTGATGTGACAGGCTACACTAATTATCTAATCCTAATAATTTTTTATATCCTAGTTGACTGGCACATGAAATTATTTAGTGCCTCAACTTCTAAGTGCTATCATACTTCTGGATTGCTATGCAAGAATTTGAGGTTCTCAGGAAAAATTCCCTCAGTTGAAGAGACTGACAAGAAAGAATGGGATAATATACAAAGAAGCAAAAGAAATAGAATCAGAACACTTTCTTGATCTCAGACACCAAACAATGTGGAGCGGGGATAAATCGAATGGGAAAACATGATTTGTTATCTCATTAAGCCCCTGTTTGACTCCTATTAAAACAAAACTCTTTATTTCTCATACTCATTTTCAACCACACATTTACATAATAACGTAAACCAAAAACTTTTCCACACTTTTTAACCACACATTCTACAAAAAAAATCACTATTTAAAACATCATTTTCCCCCAATTCTCTTTATAGTGGCCATCAACACATGGGTGAAGTAGGAAAATCTCATATGTTTCTTAAATTTACTATCTATTCTTACATTTTTGTATGAGATTTATTTTATCCTTAAAAAGGTTTTACTTAGATATTGGTTCTTCATTACTTGATGATCTCTTGACGACAAAACATCCGACTTTAATTTATCCATAAATAGTTTCATGTGTTATTTATTTGTTACTTTTGCTTGAAAGAAGGTAATACAAGAAAAATATTGTTGGACGACTTAATTATCAAGCCTTTTTTTTTTTTTTGTATTTTATGGGTTACTTTATTATTCAAAAAGTAGTAGCTGATGTCTATGTGATCAAGGTTTTGCTTTCCCTTGGTGTGTGCCATATCTGAACTTTTAACCATTTATAGCCTGTATGCGGTGTTCAAGAAAATGAATAAAGGAAACTTTTTATGTTACTGATTAATGCAGAGGAACATACTAAAATACAATGAATAAAGGAACTTTTTATGTTACTGATTAATGTAGAGGACAACATACTAAAATGCATATTATTCTTTTCTTCTTTCATGTGCAGTAGTGGCCAGCCTTTGCCAATGTATTTCCAGTTAATATGAGCTTCTGTTTTCCACCTTTTCATTTTTTACTTTTCTGGTGGATTTGTTGGTGAAGACTTCGTATCTACATTTTTCTGTAGGTGGAAGCTCGAAAACTTTGATGATTGTTAATGTCTGTCCAAATGCCTCAAACATGTCTGAGACATTGTCATCCCTCAATTTCTCTGCTAGAGCTCGAAATGCTGTGCTGAGCCTTGGGAATCGGGATACGATCAAGAAATGGAAAGATGTTGTAAGTTCTGCAGTATTCCTGTACGATTCACATCAATAGAAACATTGCTTCTTTTCTTTGTCCTCGTCATGTAACAATTTATATATCCCTGCTGGAGAGATGGAGGGAGGAGAGAGATGGAGGGAGGAGAAAAGATTCTTTGTTAATTATTTTGAAAGCACAAACTTACTCATCTTACATGCCAATAGTTCGATGCTATTTGTGTTTCGACAAATTAATCTAGGCATTTACAATTGTCACGACTTTCTAGTATGCTTTCTGCATATTTATGGCTTCATGTTCTGTGTGGCAATTAACATGGAGATAAATGTGATGGAAGAATCTTCTAATATCCCTTGTAGGCAAATGATGCACGAAAAGAGTTATATGAAAAGGAAAAGGAAATCAGTGATATGAAGCAAGAAGTTGTGGGTCTAAAACAAGCTTTAAAGCATGCAAATGACCAGTGCGTTTTACTCTTCAATGAAGTTCAGAAAGCATGGAAAGTTTCTTTTACGCTGCAGTCGGATTTAAAGGTTTGTGGAATCATGATTTTCCTAGTTGTTGTGTATTCTAAACACTTGTTATGGTCCTTAACACTTTTTTCTTCATATAACTCCTAAAGCTTATTTAAATCATTCTCTTGCACCATGCATAGGTGGCTTTTTAGGGGAAGAAATACTAATACTAGGCTGGTATCTTGCGACTGTTGAAAAAGTTCCTTTATAGGTCTTAAAGTCCCCCATGGGAAGCTCCGTTTTTTTTTTTTTTTAGTAAAAACATCATCAAAGCCTAGGCGGGATTTTTAGGTCTCCATCTTGATCCAATGTGGGGGTTTGGAGTATCCTTATCGTGTTCATTGATATGAAAATGCAGTATAGACGGGAGGGGGACATGGACATTACCTGTAGAGATACAATTAAGGAGAAGAAAACGAGATTAATGAAACCTATAGACGTGGAAGTACTGCTTATTATCTAAAGCATTAGTAAAACATTTAAAGCAAAGTAACCAACAAAAATCATCCTCTAATACAAGGAACCCGCCTTACTTCAAGATATATCATACTTCTGATTCTTGGTCTTAGGTCCTGTAATTGAAACTCCTTTAAAGCCTTGTAGTACAACCCTCCTTAGTGTCGGCTACATAATTCCCGTCTCCTTAGATGTGGGATATATGAGTCGAGATCACTAATTGGCTATGACCTATTTGGTCTAAAATTCCTTGAACATGCCACTGTCCTCTAGTTTTATCGGAAGGCACTGAACTGCCAATGTGGAGTCGAACTCAATCCAAATACGTCTATATCCCATCCTTCAAAGTCCGACATAGTAGCAATAATCCCAGAATGGCTTGTAATTCTCCCTCGAAGTTTGTGCAAGAACCATAATCTATCATGCAATGTCCAACCTGGCTACCATTTGATGAAAGTCACTAATATGAAAATATTACCTGGAATCACATATTACAATGAATAGACTTGTTAAAAAAATCAATAAGATGAAACAAAAGAATACTAGTCCAGCATGTTGCAAGATAAAAACTAAACATTTAAATAATTCATGAAATATAATTTATGTGTTATTAATTCAGAAGCCTGTTTGGCCCTCCCTAATTTTGCGTGAAAATACATACCCTTTGTGCTGAAAGATCAGTTCAAATTCTTACATCTTCTGTAGATTATGTACCATTATCTGGTATCTTGTGTATTAGAGCATTCATTGTGTACTTGAAAAGCTGCTTTTCTAATTTGAATTCCATTGTAATCATTACTTTGCCGAGCTTATGGCGTTTTTATATTGATTGTTCCTTGCAATAAATTCATTTCTTTTTTGCTTAAATTTCCAACAGCATACATATAATAGTCTCTTTCCATTTTGTAATTTTACTGATAATAATATACTACGTTGACGTGTAAGCTATATTCTTTTTTTTTTCCAAGCATGGATCCAAAACACGTAACGGATATGCTTTTTTTGAATTCAGTTTCAGAGACAGGGCAATGAAAAATCTATGTTGGCCCTTTGTTTAGCTGTTCTTCAGTCTCTTAACATATACTGGCTTCTGACAACAACATTCGTGAATTGTTCTCCTTCGATTGATTTAATTTGTTGAATAGTTCAAAATACCACATTAATCGTGCCAGATGATGTTTAAATGTTTTTTTAAGTACAGCACCCCGGCGACTGATTTCCTTCAAAGTCCCTTTTTCTAACAATATAACCTTGTGTTATGTGGAGCAGTCAGAGAATATTATTCTTGCTGATAAGCATAAATTAGAGAAGGATCAGAATGCACAACTTAGGAATCAAGTTACTCAACTGTTGCAAGCAGAGCAGGACCAGAAATTGCTAATACAACAACGGGATTCAACAATTCAGATTTTACAGGTTGGTACTAAAATCCTATTCTGATCTCTTTTTGTCGGTTTATTGTAGATTTGAATTTGACTTGTACACTTTTCTTGATGATATTTTTTTTCTTTAGTGAATATAATGACTTGTTTTCTTTTGGATTGTTTGAATTTACGTTCTTTTTATCTGTCACTGGTTTCTTTTATTGCTAAGTGATGGCTCCAGAAGTTCTAGAATATAGTTAGAAAGTCAAACACAATGTGGTTGAATTATTGTGCTTTCGACATTTTTATCTGTTAATCCTGGTGCGATCATATGCAAATGTAAGATGTGATGTCGCCTTATCAAAACATTTGAGTTCATACTTTCCTCTGCTCTGGAAATGAAAAAAATTAGGGTAAATCGCAGCAAACGTCCCTACCTTTCACTTCTTCTGCAACTTCATCCTGAACCTTTTTTTGGGACAATTGGGTTCCCAACCTGTGATAAATAAACTAGATTCATCCAACTGGATGGTTTCAATCCATTTTTATGTTCGTCAACAGATTTGACCAGAATATTAAAAAATTTAAAAGGGCAAATAGTCATTTTATTATTCTAAATTAAAATAATTTAAAAATGAAAAATTTGGAAAGACAAAAAAAAACGGAATTCAATAAATAAATAAAAGCATGTTTGGGAAGTGCTTATAAATGGTTTAAACTATAAATAGATAGAAATGAATGTTGGATGAGTGAGTAGTACTTGTAGGTCTCTCAAAATGTTTGGATAATAAGTGGTTTGAGTGTTTATAAACATAGCCAAACATAGGCCACATAAATAAACAAAAATCACTGTTATCTCCTACCCCACCCCTACCCATCGCCCCACCACTGCCACAGCACCTCTGCCAACCCTTCACCTATTTAATTTTGATTAACAAAATCCCATATCAGCGGACATTAAATATATAATTAAGGTCGTGTTTGGTTCTCATTAAACTTCTCAAGAAAAAAATGGCAGACGAAAAAGCACCACTGCAACCACCGCCGGCTGCAGAAGCGCAGCTTTTTGGGCCCCTCTCCAATTTTCTCCAGCAGGTCAACCATTCCAGAAGTTAATGAATTACGGTTGTGTAATGATTTTGCTGATATGCATATTCTCTTTTGACTGATTTTGTGCGAAAGAATTTGATTTTTCTCGATCTTGTGATGTGGGATATAATAATAGGGAAAAATTATTTATGATATTCCTCTTTTGACGTATAGTATATTGAATCTAAATTGAGATACATAATAGGGAAAAATTCTTATTTTTGATATTCCTCTTTTGATGTATGGTATATTGAATCTAAATTGAGATACATTTTAAGGATAATGCTGCTTTTACTCAGATTTTTTTGTATGTAAGAATAATTTTTTGCGAACATTATACTAGTTTTAAATGTTCTTTGTCACTGTGATGTTTGGGGAAACTGATATACATCATAAAGATAAGCTGCTTATTTCTATTTTCTGATGGCAGTGCGGGAGGAATTTCTCCCTCCATGGTTTGCTGCCAAATATAGCAGAGTTTGATGGCAGAACAGGGGGGATTTCTCCCCCATGGTTTGCTGCCAAAAAAGAGAGGGTAGCCGTGATGGTTTGGCATGATGGAGGTGGGTTTATGGGAGGGTGGGGGGAGGTGTTGGGGTACTGAAAAAAGATGACCTTTTTTCTTTTTAAATTTGTTTATTTTGTTTTTTTGTTATGAACTTTCTATTTTTCTTTGCTTTTTTAATATTTTAGTTAAAAATACTGAAAGGACTAATTTGCCCCTTTGAATATTGTGGTTGAACTGACGGAACATCCATTTGGATGAATCCCACTAATTATCAAAGGAAAGGGACTCAGTCGTCCAAAGAAAAAGTTGGGGATGTTTGCTGCTATTAACCCGAAAAATTGTAATTTGCACATCTAATGGAAAGATTGTCGTCATTACCCTTTTGGTGGGTTGTGGACAACTGCATATGCCTGCTGAGGGAACAATGCCTAGAGAATAGTTATCAGCATCAGATGATAATGATCTCTATCAACATGGGCCATCTTTCCTATCAGTGATATTAGTCTTTCAATACATGCTTAATGAATCTCTTGACGCTTGCCAATAAAATAATCAATATAGGAAACCATTATTATACCTGTGTTATATCATCAGACAACGGATTTGTACAATTGTTATAATTTTGTGGCTTATGGGTTGACACATGCTTTGGGTTTATTGGAAGGTAATACAGAGGGATTTGTTATAAGAAATTAATCAGTTGACCTAGCCTTTTTTATTTCCCAAGGGTTATTGATTTTCATATTTTGAATTCAGATAACATTATTGTTTATATTGTGAAAACTAAATTCCGATGAAGAGATAACTTTACCAAGGAATTGCAGAACTTCACTGATATCAGTGCGTCTGTGTAGGAAAAACTGAAGGGCATTGAATCACAACTAAACGAAGCTCTTCTTTCAAGTGAGAAAAAGTCAACAAATGACTCAGAATCGAGAACATTGGTGCAAACTACCAAAACAACAGTGGATGACATGGATTCTGCTGCAGTTACCAAGAGACTTGAGGAGGAACTCAAGAAACGTGACACCCTTATTGAGGTACTGTAGTGTACTGATCTTATATGAGGGGTGCTTCTATATTGGTGGTTACTATGCTTTAAAATATTTATACTCGGTGCCTCTCTTTTCAGCATTTGCTTTAATTTAAAGAAAACTTAGACATCCAACCATCTTTGCTGGCAATAAATTGTCCTTGTACTGATATTTATGTTTATTTTCTTTCGCAGAGATTGCATGAAGAAAATGAGAAATTATTTGACAGATTGACAGAAAAAGCTTCATTAGCTGGAACACCTCAGGTTCATTATTGATCTTCTTGAATATCTGTTGCAGGTTATGACAGTTGTTAACTTGGGTCTGGTCTTTGTTTCTCTGTTGAAAATGTTTATATCTGTGTGCTATCTTAATATGCATATTAGTTTAGTGTTTGTGGGAGTTTCAAATTTAGATTTGATACCTGTGCATCTCACTTGCATAACCTTTACTCTTAGGTGTCAAGTCCATCTCCCAAAGGACAAGCTATTCAGTCTCGAGAAGTGGGAAGGTTCATTTCTGTTACTGTTTCCCAATAACTAATTCTTATCATGTTTTCCCATATATATTTTACTTCATTTATGGTTAAGAACGGTTCTCTTCGATTTTTCTTGACAGGACTGATAGTACTAATGTTAAAGGACCTTCTGGTGAGACAGAGGGCACAGTTGCTTTGGTTAAATCTGGTCCTGAGAGGGTGAAAACGACCCCAGCTGGTGAATATCTTACTTCTGCCCTTAATGATTTTGATCCAGAACAATACGACAGTCTTGCTGCCATTTCAGATGGGGCTAACAAGCTTTTGATGCTGGTATGAATGTTCATTCATTTCTTCATGTGTCTAGATATAGAACTATTTCAGTCATTTGGAATCTGTTAGTTTTTTGATGCTATTGTGATGCTTTGTTATGGATAATGGTCGACAATTCAATTTTTATTAGGGTGTGTTATCCCTTTGATGGTGGTTGTATTTTATGGGCATAGCTTGTTCTTATCAGAATATATAAGTATTTTCTTCCTGACCTTGCCCAATATATGCTATGAATTAATATGTAGAACTGCTGGAAATCTACAAAAATTAAACTAAAATAAATGCTGCTTCAATTCATTTAGACCAATGGACAAAAAATTTCATGACTTGGTAATTTGGGTGAATTTGAGTTTCATTAAATCGGGTAGCTTACAAGTAGAAGAACCTATCAAGGCAGACTAGAAGAAATATATTGTGATTCTGAGTGCTCTTTGTAGCAATAACTGTATCCTAGGTTGCTTTAGACAGGTGTGATTGCCCATGTTATATTTTTGGTCTCATTTCCCAGATTTAGTGAGAAGTGTTTTTTGGGTATCTGACAGTATACCTTTCTTGATGGTTGTCTAATGTCTAAACACGTGTGAAATAAACCAATATGGCTAGACTTGTCTTTTTCTCTCACTCTGGATTCTTTTTTCATAACTATCATTATATACTTGGTTCATACTTATCTTATTTCACGAACTTTATCTTTCCTCAAAACCATGTGATATGTAATGTGGCAGGTTTTAGCTGCGGTAATCAAGGCAGGTGCTTCTAGAGAGCATGAAATACTTGCTGAAATAAGAGATGCTGTTTTTGCTTTTATTCGTAAAATGGAGCCAAAGAGGGTGATGGATACCATGCTTATTTCACGTGTTAGGATTTTGTATATAAGGTCTCTGCTTGCTCGGTCACCAGAGCTACAATCAATTAAGGTACTGAAAACTTTTGCCATCGTATTAACAGGTGTTAAGACCTAAACGGCATTCGATATTTTGGCGAGATAATTCTTTTTGTTATTAGGTTTCTCCTGTTGAGCGCTTTCTGGAGAAGGCTAATAATGGACGCAGCAGAAGCTCTAGTCGTGGGAGTAGCCCTGGAAGATCTCCAGTGAGATATGATTCTATCACGAGGAATTCACTGATTGAGGAACAGATTCAAGGGTTCAAAGTAAATCTAAAGCCAGAAAAGAAGTCAAAGTTGTCGTCAGTGGTTCTGAAAATACGCGGCATTGATCAGGTGACTTGAATGATATTTTCCTTATCACACAAAACATCATAATTTTTGTTCTCTCATTTACTTTTTCATCTATACCTTTTTATTGCCACCTGGGCTTAAATGCATAAATTTTTTGACCCTCTTATAACTTACTCTAGAAGAGGCAATGAAACCAGAAATATGACGTAACATGGGAATGGACTAAGTTGCATAAAAACTTCGTATGCAAGCTATCATACAACAAATTGATACACACCAAGATTATGAAACTCTTTGTATGACAAATAGGGAAGGCAACCTCGAAAAAAGATGAGCTTGACTTGGTCCAATTGTAAAACCTTAACATGTAGGTTTTCAATTTAATTCTGCATGCCATATCTGCATATTCCTTTAAGGAGTGATTCAAAAGAATCAATTTCATATGAGAATCAACATATCAGATCTCGATCAACAAAATATGAACCGAAAGCAATATTACTGAAGTTTAAGATCGAGAAATGAACTGAAACTATTGATTCAAGTATGGTGGTGATGATAAAATTGCTCCATAAACAATATTCAATAGTCAAATGCCAGGTGTAATGAAGTAATTAGTCAGAACTTAAAAAAAGATGGCGCTGCTATTTATGGCGATTAAGCTAAACTAATCCTAAACAACTACCAAAGAACCCTTTTTCTGGACTTCTCAAACTTAAATGTAATTTCTTTCCAAATACTGGTAATACTACTGTTCACCTATTCGTTTCCGTAAAGAACAACCCTCCAGCCTTTTGAGGAGATGGCACTTCTCTCAGGACTTTTACAACTCAGAACAAGTTGTTTGAGAGAGTAAAGATATCAAAAACATATTTAAGGAACATCAGCAATAGGTTTTGACTGGTTGACTGACCATGATGTCGTATGTGTTACATGCTTGTTACAAGCTTAATTAGCACTTCTTTGAATCATCCAAAGACCAAAAGATTTTTTAAATGCACCTAGAGACAACTTTAAACATATAGGACTATGGCCATCTACATTCAAAGTTTCTATTTTCGATAAATAAGTTTTTGAGAAGCAATCTATTTAGCATAAAGAATAAGACGCCAGAGCTTATGATGGTCTGCCACTGGAATCCCTTTGTGTTTACTTTATATTTCACATACTTCTAATCTTTGCCAGTAGCATTTTATGACATTGAACAAACTTTGCGGTTTGGAGCTTAGTGATCATCATTTATGCTTCAATTCTCCAAACTTACATTGTAAATATTATGCATGCTTGTTCTCATAGCCGATCAATCTTTACCACTTACTAATATGGTTCGTTGTCACTTAGAAGTTGCAATGAATGGCTTTAGCAGTCCTCTATATGCCTTCTGTATATTTATTAGTATTTTCCTGTTTTGCCATGTATTAGTGACCCATACACTTCTAGTGATTTATGTGCCCCTTGGACTATAATGCACAGGAAACATGGAGACAGCATGTAACGGGTGGAAAACTGAGAGAAATTACCGAGGAAGCAAAAAGTTTTGCAGTTGGAAACAAGGCTCTTGCAGCTCTTTTTGTTCATACTCCGGCTGGTGAGCTCCAGCGTCAAATCAGAAATTGGCTTGCAGAGAACTTTGATTTTCTTTCCATTACTGATGATGGAGTAGGGGGAGCAACTGGTCAGCTGGAGCTTCTATCTACAGCAATAATGGATGGTTGGATGGCTGGACTGGGTGCTGCACAACCTCCTCATACTGATGCTCTTGGGCAGCTTTTATCTGAGTATGCAAGGCGTGTTTATACTTCTCAATTACAACACTTAAGGGTATGTTCTACAGTTTCAGTGTGCCACACTGTTGTCATGGGATTGTCCTCGTTGTCTGTCTGTCCTTCAAGATGTGTTGAACTTGTATACTTAGAGTTTGTTATTTCTGCCACACAATCTAAAATTTTAATAGAGTCATTTTGTAGCTATTGAGACTGCATTAATTACATTGTTATGTTTCTCAAGCTTTGCAACTTG
Source organism: Fraxinus anomala (assembly GCA_903798345.1). Lineage (NCBI taxonomy): Eukaryota > Viridiplantae > Streptophyta > Magnoliopsida > Lamiales > Oleaceae > Fraxinus > Fraxinus anomala. Next base: position 6,892 of record CAIGRN010106686.1, on the reverse strand, counting down.
CTCTGGTACCAAGATCGAAAGGATTGAGAAGTTAGTCAAAACCATTGATGAAGGATGCCTTAAAAATGAAAGGATTTTCTCGAAACCAATGCTCTTGGGAAGCTTTTATGTCTCAACGATCCAAAACCATCAATGTAGGATGCCTCAAAAAGTAAAGGATTTTCTCAAAAGTTTGATTGAATAAACCTTTGAGAAACTGCTCATCTGTAAACTTCTTAAATTGAAGTTTCTAGTGATGCTATTCATAAATTTGTTAGCTTTAATCACTTCCAGTTAGGTACTTTCATCCTCATTTTGCTTGTGATGAATGGTGGTCTTATGCTGTTTTATACTCTGCCTATTTGTTCAGTATCAATTTGCATGTTTAGTTTCTTTCAATACTGAACAAGGCGTATTTTCTGTTTGTATCGTATGAAGTCCATGGTTGTCTAAAGATTTAAAATCTTCATTTGCTTTTTATTTTTCCTGTGAAAACTGAAGGCAATGTTTAGTTAAGCTTCTGGAAACTAGTTTCTGTCATTATAATACTATAATATTATGCTTGTCTTTATCAGGATATTTCAGGTACCTTGGCAGCCGAAGTGGCAGAAGACTCTGCACAAGTAGCTAAGCTACGTGGAGCTCTGGAGTCTGTGGATCACAAGAGAAGGAAGGTCAGAGTTAGAGTCTTACAGCTTTCTTTGCTTTTGCTTTTTCACCCTCCTTTTCTCCGTCTTGTGTCTGTCCATGTAAAACACAAAACTAACCATTGACTTTATTTTTTTTGTTTTTGGACCCCAAACTTCTACTTATATTTTTTCAAATCACCATGTTTCCCAAGTAAAAGAAACCGATTTAGAGTATCGAAAATAATAACCATCCTTAGAAAATTTTTCCCTTGTTAAATAGTCAAACTGTTGGCTATTTTTATTAATTATTTTTATAATTAGAAGTATCTAAATAAAAATATTTTATAATCCCTTCCCCATTGTTCTTTGTATATAGTTTTATTTTTTTGATAGAACTGCATTACTGGTTTTGAATCTTTTACAAAAAAATGTTGATAATTAGTTGCTTTTACTGTTTTAGAGCAACAGAATCGAACAATAGTTCCTTTGAAAAGGACTGTGATCTATACTGTTATGTTTCAAAGAAGAGAAGGCTAAAAAGCAATAATTGACTGCCTATGAAAGTTCCGTTGGTTGAAAAGTGAGATTCCCAGGTCCTGTAAATGTTGAATCTTCATGTTCAACAGATTTTCATTTCACAGGTTAGGAGCATCTCGAGTACATGTGAGATGCTGAAATTCATCTCTGCTGAGCTTCTGCACCCTTCCAATTTGCCAACACTCATTCTTCAGCTTAAAAGATGATTCAGTATAGCATTTGCTACATAGTTGACTAGGCCATTTAGAGGGCGTTATTATACTTTCATGAAAAAGGACCATATATTCATACCTTATTGGAAGAGCTTTTCCTCTTTCTGTGGAACCCCAGCCTATAGGAAGGATTTGAAATCTATCCTTCAGCATTTTAGCCCAGCGTATTACACGTTTGAGTTTCTGGTGTTGTTTCAAGTTGCTACCCTTTTGTGCTTCTACCGGAAACTGTATTAGTGAAAAAATTGCATGTTATAGTTCCTGAAAATGTGAAGGCATTTGATCAATTGATTATGGTGTACCAGACAAGTTTTAGAATGAAAATGATGTTTGTGGTAGTGCAGTACCATAAGAAGTTTGTGCTAGCTGATGCATAGGGTGGTGATGAACTTGCATCAGCTGTGGACACATGGCTTGAAATTGATATAAGTGACATTAGTTTTGATTATGCTAAAAAGTTTTTGAGTGCATTGTATTGTTGGAAATGTCTTTGACTGCAAAAGGTATCGTGCAAGATTAGTTGATGTCATAAGCAGCATAAACATGAAATGGCTCAAGGAAGGAAACATAGAAATATCTCTTATGCTCTTCTAATTTCAGTTGGTTGGTTAGAAAAGTACAGTCAACTAATACCGTGCAATGAAACTATCCATTTGTACTCTGAAGCGATCACCACTGATATTGGTGTTGATTGCTTGACTGGATCAAACTATAATATGTTGCTAATGCTCAGTTTGTAGGCTGAGAGATGGTTGCAAAAATGTGAATCATATGATCATGATTAAATTATTTACTTGTCACACTGTGGTTCTTTGGTTTCAATCATCAGATTTTGCAACAAATGAGAAGTGATGCTGCAATGTTGAACTTGGAAGATAGTGCTTCACCTATTCGGAATCCTTCTACTGCTGCTGAGGATGCAAGACTGGCATCATTAATTTCCTTGGATTCCATACTGAAGCAAGTCAAGGTTTTCACCTTCTCTATGATTCTATCCATGTAGTTACTGAAAAGCAGGTTTTATGTGGATCTGGTAACAAGTAAATGAAATGTTCTTTTTAATTTTAATACTTCAACAGGATATAATGAAGCAATGCTCAGCGAAGGTTCTCAGTAAGAGTAAGAAGAAATCAATGCTTGCCTCTCTTGATGAACTTGCTGAACGGATGCCATCCTTGCTTGACATTGACCATCCTTGTGCACAGAGGCATATCGCTGAAGCTAGACATGCCCTAGAGGTAGCTTAAACTACAAGAATTACCCCGTTTGGTGGAGATTAAAATTTGATTTTTAGTAGATTTTGATAAAAGTTGATGAAATGTGTAAGTTGTGTCCCATGAAATATGTGGTTAAAATTAAATATTGACTTTGACTTGAGATTTTAATTGGATTTTAGTCCAAAACAAACAGGGGCTTAAGATTATCACTTGTCCGACTCTATTGGGATTTGGTTAGATTTGTAGAACCATATAATTTTGTGAAAGGAAGTGAGATCCTGTAGCTATCCTATTGGTAAGGAGTGCTGATGTTTATGATCTTTGAAGATGAGAATTGGAGAAGTTATAATCTTCTTTACTTTGAAATTACTCCTTGGGGTTTGTCTCAGGATTGTGTCGATAATAGACGTTCCAACCTTTAGTACAATCACATTCTATGCTTGGTGGCTCATTGAAAAGCAATCATATCTGATGTTTTAACCATTTACCAAAATGCTAAGAAATTCAATAAATTAATGCAGTGAGGAAATTTTTGGGCGTTAAGAACCCCATTTTTATACGAAAGATGTTTGCCTATCTTGGTGCCATCCCCAAGTTACTCTGTTTAGGAAATTGGAGGGACATTATGTTTTGTGTTAAATAGAGGATCTGTCAATACTGTGTACATGTTGGAGTAATATGCTGGTCTTAATGTCTAGAATGTTGGCTAGACTTCTGATAGATTCTCACTGCTACACATATCTGATATTCTTGTTGTGATGCAGTCAACTTCTGAAGAGGATGACCAGCTTCATGACACTGCACATGCTCACAAACTTTCTGGAGACATGGCATATGGTGCTGAAACCGATGTGGCGCAGTGGAATGTTTTACAGTTCAACACCGGTTCAACAACTCCATTCATCATCAAATGCGGAGCCAACTCAAATTCCGAATTGGTAATTAAAGCTGATGCACGGGTTCAGGAACCCAAAGGTGGGGAAATTGTTATGGTCGTTCCAAGACCAACCGTTCTGGAAAATATGAGCCTGGAGGAGATGAAAGAAGTATTCTCGCAACTCCCGGAGGCTCTAAGTTTACTTGCTCTTGCAAGGACTGCAGATGGAACCCGAGCTCGGTACTCTAGATTGTATAGGACTCTTGCCATGAAAGTTCCTGCTCTGAGGGACCTCGTTGGTGAACTTGAGAAGGGGGGAGTACTGAAGGATGTGAAATCATAAGAGCAAATTAGTTGGGAAGGGAAATTTGTACACCTCATTTCCAATTCTCTCTCACACAATTTTAGCTTGTCTTATAAATTCCGGCTTATATGTTTTTTGTGTATTCTGTCACGTGAGCAGATCTTTTGAACCATTGTGCTTGGTTACAATGCATTTGTACTGATCAGTGACTGTTCCCAGTATCACCAATTTAGTGGTTGTACATACTATTTATAAAGTGTGTTCAAACTATATATCATCTCTCTCTGCTCCCAAACCTCTCTTTTTCCTTGTCGCCTTTAGTGTTTTAAGCTCGATGAAATCAGTTGCAATTTGTCCATTAATTTTCGGAACTGAACAGTAGCGTATGGGATTGGTGCATTTTCTGTTTCTATGGCGTTCACTGGAAAAAAAATGGTGAATTATTGTCATTCTGTACAAATTATTTGACAAATGATACGAAATTAGTATTTGTCTGTGTGCCAACAAGACCTCCTTGTGTTAGTATTATCGAGGGAGAAAAATTACAATAGGATGACAATGTCCTTGGGAGTTTGGACACTGGATTAGCAGATGTGGGGCGTTATCATGGGATGTACTTTTGAAGTTTTGAGACTAAACGATTAGCAGATGTGAGGTGTTATATATTGAGATGTACTTCTGAAGTTTTGAGACTAACGAATGCAAGTTGTAACATGAAGACAATTTAAATCATGAATAACTGTTGAATGAGACACTCGNATATATTGAGATGTACTTCTGAAGTTTTGAGACTAACGAATGCAAGTTGTAACATGAAGACAATTTAAATCATGAATAACTGTTGAATGAGACACTCGAAAAGGCGAAGGGCAGGTGGTGGGAATTTGAGAAAGTCAGGCTGATTTTTTCATTCAAGCGATGGTAAAGAAGAGGAACGAAACAAAATTAGATGCCGAGGGTTAGGGATAAAAGTCGAATCGATCAGGCTCACTCTTGGCATATATTAACATAGGCCACTTACAAAAATAAGACATTCAACTCTCTAAAACACGTGTAATTGAGAGAGTCGGAATATCAATGCGATTTGTGTGAGTTCAAAATATGGATAGTGGGGATTTACAAAGGAACAATGGGGTCGAAAGTATCTAGAGTATGTTGGTTTGACACCACTTCAAGATAATTGTTACAATGACATTTAAACAATCATGTATGTAATTTTCTTGTGTTGATATGGTGGTGCTTTTGATGGTGATGGTATTGATATCAAGATGGTGATACAAAATTACACAATATAACACGGTCTACCTTATATGTAATTAACATGGCCTTCCATTAGCTCGATAGTATCAATATGAGTGGATGCAATGAGAAACATGGAATTCTAGAAAAGTCTACTTACATTGTTGTAATTTTCCATTTTAAAAAAAATTGTAACCTTTGTAACTCGTGCCCACCACTCATGACCACCATCAATGTCACAACCACCCCATTACCACCAACGATCACCTCATCAACACCAACGATTACCCATCAACACAAGAAGATTACATATATTATTGTTATCATGCATGTACTTTTTATGTATTGTAACTAAATAACCCATGCACCACCACCACCCACCACCATGAATATCTCCACCATAAACCACCACCTCCTAACCTTATATGACGACAAACACGAGTAAATATGTACTATCACGCCACAAACACTACCATTAATGCCCGCCACAAGTAATCACAAAAACGAATTGCCATCTATCATGAACCATGACAAAACCACCACCAATGCAACCAAATACACCACCAACAAATCACATGAACAAAAATTATACAAGCAAATTCTGGTGGTTTCGGATCTACAACATGGTGGTGGCATATGGGCGGACGTAGAACTTTAAAATTAGGGGGCACAATCGAACTTGCAAAGAAGTTGAGAGAAATTTTATAATTGAGAATTTGCGTCCAAAAAAATTATACCCCATTTAATTTTACATTCGAAAATTTACATGGGATATGACTTTTTCGGATGTAAAATTTCGAAAATTTTTGATGTTATATTCCATATAAATTTCCTAATAAAATGATAAAAATTACATTGAGAGATTTGTATCGCAAAAATAATAAATGTTAGTAAAATAATTAAGTTTTTTTTTTTTTAAATGTGAGTTAGAGGTTTTTTTTTAAGACTCACATTTAACGTTGTAGAAAATGGCAGAACTAAATTGCACAGAACTTTCCTTTTTATTTTTACAGGAAAAGAATGCTAAGTTTCTTTTATTCCAATCTGATTAAATACAAGAAAAAAATATCCTAACTAGAGAGATTTTTTTTTCCATAAAAATCTTGACTACCAATATTTTATTTTGTTATTGATGTTCCTAGATTTAAGGAATCAACTATCATTGACTAAGTAAACAAAATAACATTAAATTAAAAACTTAAATTCAAAATCATAAACTAAATCAGTTTTTCACGAAACTTGATAAGGAAAGTCTCAATGATTCAACAAACATATTTTTAACTATTTTTTATATCTGTTTGGACTATTCGATATGCCCATAATGCAGTTCTCGAAATAAGTTTTGAGATGATATAAGTAATTTGTAAATTCGATTAACGTACGATCGTCGGAAAATTTTTAAAATTAGCATGTTATCGAAATTCAAATTTATTGTGATTTTGTCCCTGTTTGATGAAGATTAAAATCAATTTTTAAGTAAATTTTGATAAAAGTTAAGCAGTTATGAATTTTATAAAATATGTTATTAAAATTAATTGTTAACTTTGATTTAAATTAAAATTTAGATTTTAATCGATATCAAACATGATTTTATAAAAAAAAAAAATTCTCAAAGTAGGGAATCAACATGGTGGTGACTCCGTGCAGTTTCATCATCGGCGCCTATTACTTAACAAAAGGTTTAAATCTAATTTTTAACATTTTCGACTATAAAAAAAAAAAGAATAAATATTCAACATGGTAGCGGTGAGTGGTTAAGGGGGGGCGGGGGGGGTGGTATGAGGGTTTGATGAAGGATTGGTGATGGAGGTGGTTGTGTGTCATCGATTGAGAGTGTGGATGAGAGAAGAAGGATTGAATAAGTTACTTTATAATTTTTTGTAATAATAACTAATTTT
>CAIGRN010106676.1:0-22696 GCA_903798345.1 Fraxinus anomala | reverse complement strand
GGGATTTTAGGTTTTTCGAGTAAGGGATTTGATTTTGGGGAGTAGGCGATTTTCGTTTGGGTTGCGATTTACAAGTAATTTGGTGTTTGGGGTAGGCGATTTCCAATTTGGGACCGATTTACGTGAAGCTTATCGGCAAGGGGGCTTGGAGATTTCTCAATTTGCGAGAAAAATAAGGGTTTGGACTCCTTGTTTTACACGATTTTAGACTTTAAATACTTTTTTTAAATTGTTAAAAGCGTGTTTTAGCAAAGCCAACTCAAGAAAAATAACACTTCATCGGCAACTTTTTTACTTGGCAGTAAACTTGTAGACAACCGTGTCACATCATATGTTCCATTAGATACGTCATCAAAATCGTCAAATTTTGCAAGCTGATTTTAGTCAGTGATGGATGGGATCCCAATTTGCCAAGTTGAGTGACTAACGAGGGGATTATTAAGTTCAATGACCCCGTGAGAACCTTTGACAAAGTTCAATAATCATTTAGATAATTAACCTATGTGGCATAATTAACCCTTAATACACATTTGATATATGCATGTATGTACAAGTCACTGGTCATATGTAGTCGGCAGTCAATATTCGGAAAAGTCAAAAAATTATATTCTTTTTATACAAATACGATTAGTATTTTAACTTATTAACGGTGTGATGGTTATCGTAATAATGTAGTGAATCGTATTAGGTCTAACAATATAAACTTTACACTAAAAAGTTGTAATTAAAAATAAATAAAGGTTTAGACCAGTTTCAAACTTGATAATTGACAAATAGTCATTGTAATTTCAAAAATGAACAAACTGGGATACCGACCAGTTCTTATTATACTAGGTGCATGATTGGCTAAATCTTAAAATTTTCTTGTAATTAAATTTACTTAAATAATTAAAGAAGTTTTAAAATAAATAATTTTCTATTGGTAAATTATAATTAATAAATTATTTGTTGTAAGCGTAACTCAAATCTTACATTTACTATCAAAATATACAAATTTTGCTTATAAGTAAAGAAAAGTAATTTATCTGTACATGTTTTAAAAAAAAAAAAAAAATATCTAAAAAACAAAAGTTGTTTATTTAATCTTAACCAAACATGGTATAGGTCAAGCTCCAAAAGTCCAAAAACCTGCGCTCGTCTCTTTTTAAAATATTTATATAATATTTGAACAATTTTACTCGTGCTAATACTCCAAAGATGTTGTCAAATCTGGGTTCTATATTCTTGTGGAAATTAATTAAATTATGATCTTTCAAGTGATTCCAATGAACCAACGCAATTGTTGATAGAAAGTTGAAGATTCCGGCCACCAACCCATCACATATTGTATTGAGTTTTGAGTTGAAAATATATTATTGAAATTATAAAAGTTACTTGAATTATCATTTAGAGTTTTTGACGGAAATCATACCGGTGATATTAAAAAAACAATTAAGTTATTTGTACAACTCTAGTTGACTGTCGTTGTTGACGACCTTTGTATTATCAAAATTCGAGCCGTTGATTTAAAAACTATTTTTAAAGTAGATGAATATAATGATGTCGAGGGTGAAATTGCCAATCAAAGTTATCAACTAAGGTTGTACAAGTAGCCGGATTCTTAAAAAAAATTACGTGCTTTATTGTTCTCATGAAGTTTCAATTTTTTTTTTTTTTTTTCAAAATTAGAGAAATTGCATATTTTATTTTCACATATGGAGTTTGAGTTACAACTTTACTATTTAAGTTCAAAAAATTGACTTTGAGTTGCAATTTTACTATTTATTTAAGTTAGAAAATAAAATGTGCATCTCATTATACATGTGGAGCTTCGAGATGAAATTAGATTGCAGAAGTTAAAGAAATTAGGTATTATGTTATTATATATGACTAGTTTTGTACCATTGACGGTGTTGTTATATTGTGAACTTTGAACAACAAAAGAAAACTAAAATGATATTCATTGCCCTATATCGAAAATAAGTGTTTAGCTTTAAACTTCTCCATGTTTCAATTTTATGCCAAATAGTTTCCATTAACAGTGTGCATTAAACATAAGTGTTTAAATTAAATGAAACGACTAAATCATCTTCTTTCTCTAATTCTCTCCTACCACCAAATCTAACGGGCACCTAACATTGCAATCATCACTCATCCATAGTTTAAAATCTCACCATTAATCGAGTTAAGATTCGAGTTCAACATAGCAAATAGCATAACGTTATTTTAAAGGTGATATCACTTGTAATGTAATGTAATCTATTATATCTGGCTGTAAAGACAAAAAAGAAAATAATTGGAGACTGAAGGACTTAATTTATCAAATGTTGAGGACCGCTACCGTAATTTCCAAAAGTTTAAGATTAATTTAAAGAAATTGTGTTTGATTAATAAAATTAAACAAATTAAGGGAATTAGAGATATAAGAAAAAGGCCATTAAGGCGAATACCACGCGGTAAGTGTGGCCCCAATGTCCAGCGCGACTAGCTTCCCCATCTATAAATATGCTTCCTAAACCTTCGCTTCAACGCTCATCCCCATCCATCATAAACACAACAACCACCATTAACGCTTCGCCTCCGCCACCGTCCGGAGCCAACTCCACTCTCCCTCGCCCATCTCGCCTGGGAGTTTAAAATTAGATTGATTAATATCAATGGATGTTCGTCGGAGACAAACCAAGATGGGTCAGTCGGTCAAAACTGCTGCCGCCGAACCACCCATGAAACCCCACAACCACCCTCCCATAGCCTCCGATGCCCTTCCTCTCCCTCTTTATCTCACCAATGGACTCTTCTTTACCATGTTTTTCTCCGTCATGTACTTCCTTCTCACACGGTGGCGTGAAAAGATCCGTAACTCCATTCCTCTCCACGTTGTTACGTTATCCGAGTTAGCCGCCTTGGTTTCTCTGTTGGCCTCTATCATTTACCTCATAGGATTTTTTGGCATAGATTTTGTTCAGTCCGTCATTTACAGATCAAACGAGGATGCATGGGATGTAGAAGAGGAAGAAGATGAGAAATTCATTATCGAGGAAGACAGTCGCATGGGGACATCTCCGGCCACCACTCTCGGTTGTGCCGTCCCGGTTGTCCCTATTGTCCCAGCACAACCCACCAAGGTGCCGGTGCCGGTGACTGAAAAGCCTGCACCTATAATTACTCCACAATCATCAGAGGAGGATGAACAGATTGTAAAATCTGTAGTGGAAGGGAAGACTCCATCATACTCGTTGGAATCAAAGCTTGGAGACTGCAAAAGGGCAGCTTCCATTCGTAGAGAGGCATTGCAGAGAATTACAGGGAAGTCACTAGAGGGTTTGCCTCTTGAGGGTTTCGACTACGAGTCAATTCTCGGGCAGTGCTGCGAGATGCCAGTGGGGTACGTTCAGATTCCGGTGGGGATAGTTGGGCCTTTATTGCTTAACGGTACTGAGTTCACGGTGCCAATGGCCACGACGGAGGGGACTTTGGTGGCCAGTACCAATAGGGGCTGCAAGGCCATCTATGCATCAGGCGGCGCCACCGGCACTTTGTTCAAAGATGGGATGACTAGAGCTCCAGTGGTTAGGTTCGAAACCGCCAAGAGGGCCGCGGAGTTGAAGTTTTACTTGGAGAATCCATTGAATCATGAGACACTCTCTGTTGTCTTCAACAAGTGAGTATTTTCTTCCACTCCATCATCTTGTTTATTTGTTATTTACAGTAAATTCTTCGAATAATTACTATTAATTATGCGTTTTATCAGTATAGATATCCTTCCATTATTAATTTTGCCTAGGTCACCACGTAACAAATGCATGCACTCTGATTCGATCAGAATAACCAATCCCTTGACATGATATTCATGTTCGACAATTTTTATGTTGTCGGATACTATGACGAAATTATATTTGAACTATGTCGGGCTCATAACATATTCTTTTCTTGTTTATACCACAGAAATCTTCTTTTTCTTGTCATTTTCCATATTAATTTATTTTCTTGGTTAGAGACTTTTGATGCTTGGTAACGTTGTGATTTGTGAGAGTTTAATGTTCAAAAGTCCAAAAAGAACGAATAATTCTATTGGGGTTATAACTTCAGTTTAGATGGTTCTAGATGATAAGCTAAATGAAGGGTAAAATTAAATGATTTATTTAATTTCACATATCATTTAATGTCATGTTAACATTATTTGAATCAAGATTGTAACTCAAATAGAATTAGCCAAAAAGAACAGTGATAAGAATTTACTTTACATTCTTACTTTCTGACTTTGACTTGTATTTAATGCTTACATGAATGTAACCATTATTTCGGTGGCGTTGGTGAGATCACTTTGAAATAATGTTCAAAGGGACAGTTATGAGAATTTGCTTTCCTTTTCACTTGAGAACTTATTTTTTTAGCTGTTCATACACGGGTCAATGTAAGTACTTTTCAAAATATGTTCACACGACAATTTCTTTTCTTGATCTTAATATAGTCGAGTGCGTATCATATATTTTTTAGGCACCTGTATTTATTTTGTATGTACTACATAAGTAGCATGTCGTTAAAATTACTGTTTATTTTAATTGTGGAACGTGCAGATCAAGCAGATTTGCCAGGCTACAAGGTATTAAATGTGCAATAGCAGGGAAGAATCTGTACATTAGATTCACCTGCAGCACTGGTGATGCAATGGGGATGAACATGGTTTCCAAGGGAGTGCAAAATGTTCTTGATTATCTTGGGAATGATTTTCCTGATATGGATGTTATTGGCATATCTGGTATAAACCACATCTCACCTTCACTCATTTGTTTCTTGTAGTTTTTGATTATCTAATACGCGTTTGATGAACGAGTAGAGCCCCTTTTTTACTGTACAATTCATTTTTTCCAGTATTGAGATGTGCATTAAACTAATACTTAAATTTTCACAGGAAACTTTTGCTCTGACAAAAAGCCAGCAGCAGTGAACTGGATCGAAGGGCGTGGCAAGTCAGTAGTTTGCGAGGCAATTATCAAGGAAGAGATTGTAACAAAGGTTTTGAAGACCAGTGTAGGTGCATTAGTAGAGCTCAATATGCTTAAAAACCTTACTGGTTCAGCCATTGCTGGAGCTCTTGGTGGGTTCAACGCACATGCTAGCAACATTGTATCTGCAGTATACTTAGCAACCGGGCAGGATCCGGCACAAAATATCGAGAGCTCTCACTGCATCACTATGATGGAGGCGGTAAACGGTGGAAAAGACCTTCATGTTTCTGTTACCATGCCCTCCATTGAGGTAACTAAATTTCATCATATTAATTAGACCATAAAGTTAGAAATCAGATACAATATAGTCTGGATTTTGGGTCCCCACTAAATTTTGCGATATAAATCAGGTGGGCACAGTTGGAGGTGGAACTCAACTTGCATCTCAATCAGCTTGCTTGAACTTGCTAGGAGTAAAGGGTGCAAGCAAAGAGTCGCCAGGGGCAAACGCTAGGCTATTGGCAACAATTGTAGCTGGTTCTGTTCTTGCTGGGGAACTATCTTTAATGTCCGCTATTGCAGCTGGACAACTTGTAAAGAGTCACATGAAATATAATAGATCTAGCAAGGATGTTACCAAAATTTCCTCGTAAGGGAAGGCCCACAATTAGATCAATGTAAAACAATATATTCCCAAAAATCAAACATAAATTGTGTAAAACAATGCAAGTCGAATAAGTTCTAAATAGTGAGTGTCGAAATTAAGGAATAAAAAAGAAGGCAAAGGCGGGGCAGAACGGAGGAGAAGCAAGGACAAGTAACAAGCCAAGAAAATAAAGAGATACTTAAAAGTTAGTTTCTTGTGCTCCATTGACCATTGCCAACCATCACCATAAACAATGGTAACCTTTCGGTGCCCTTTGTTTTCTGCAACCCTTTACATTTGTTATGTGTTATTAGTTTGTACCCTTTGTATCTACAATGTATATGTATAATATCTTTACTCTGGATGATAAGTGTATCGATTTGTTCAAAGCACCACTGAATTTGTAATCCAAACTCAAATTATTGTCTGAAAGTCTGATGTTACAGTATCAAAGTTTCCATAACTGACTACTTTGAATAGTTACTGTTGACCTTGAAAAACGTGACACTTACGTAGACAACAGATGCCGAGCCCACTTATGCCAACTCAAGCAAATTCCAACGCATTTTGACTGAAGTACCGGTAAGAAGCGGGATGAACTTGAACGTAGGAGATGCTTCACGGCGTGAGACAAAAGTGTTCAAACACCTACGGGTGGAATAAAGATGATTGCGCTAACAACATTCACCAATTGAATACCAAAATAAACCAATAAAAAGACCAACTCATGGTATGGAAAAAGCTAGATAATATGTATAGAATTTGCAAGATCACTTGTATTATTAAGGATTATTAAGGATCAAGGATTCAAGAGTTTAAAGTTCAAGAATCCAACCATTTTCCAGTTACAAGGACGACCTATTTATAGTGTTTCGGTCAATGTGGTATCCATTGGATCAGAACTGTGTGACCTCATCTCCTTGATCGAGGTTTCACATCACTGTCTATCATACGATAAATACATTGACAATGGGTTACCCGCCTTACATAATAGGTTGACACACCTGACATTCTTTATTACAAACGTTACATCAATCATTTCTAAAGATTATCTAATGATCTTACAAGAGATGGCTTCAGCTACATGAGCTTCAGGTGAATTAAGAGCATCGGAGGAAGATTCTCCACGCGAAGAGCTTCGGCTTCTTCCATCTTTTATACAGCGCTTCGGATTAGTGCACTTCAGGCAGTGCTTATGATTTCTTCACTTTTGACCCTTGGGTCTTTGCTGATTTTTCTGTCTATGTGGTTTGCTACGTGGCACTTTGACTTGAGCATCGATAGCGAGGCATAACAATAGTCACAGAAGTCTAGACATAATTATTTATGCAATGTATGGACTTGTGTGTGTGTATGTGTGTATGTGTGTCTATATATATATATATATATATATATATATAATTTTGTTGGGGGATGATTTTTACCATATCACAATAGTCCTCCAAGTTTAAGTATAAACATTTACGTTATAGTTAGAATTTACATGCACCTAACTTGTGCGAAATGCCTGTTAGTGCTGTCCAAAGTTGCATACTTTGAGATATTTCTCTTTCGGAACAATACTGAATAGTGTCAGCGAAGCGAATTAAGTTTGAGGTTGTATCGTCCGAAGTGCCTTTGCACATCTGAAGCCTTATCCGAACTAGTTGATGAGAAGCTGCTCTGACCCTTGTTAGGTCTTCACCTTGCTAATTACGATGAACCTAGTTTTAAAATAGTTGGGGGACACGAGGCGTCCTGAATTATTGCGCCTAAATGATTTGCTATCTTTGCACGTTTTCAAGAAAAAGCAGCTGAAGCAGTTCAACTTTCCACGCACATAACTGTCACCACATTTAATGCGCAGTGATGGTTGTTGTGCACACGTCTTGCGAAGTTCAGGTGCATAAGAACACGTGAGGCAGACGCTCTGATCTGGACTGTAGAAGATGAAGTGGCTAACGTATTGAGTGGTTCAGATTAAATGAACAGTCAGATGTTCTGGATTGACATTTAATTGCTGGGATTGCGAGCCTCTGCCTGTAAAAGGCCAGTATCCATGGCAGAAAATCACTTTGTCTTTCACGCATTCATCGCTCAAATTCCTCAAAACTCCAAGTTTTTTTTCTTCTTTCATCTTACATTCGTAACTTTCGGTGGTTTTTCCTTCAACATTCTTCACTTAAACTCCTAAGTGTCTTTTTCTTTTTTAAATTAAGAATCTAAATCAATGGCACTTTTCAATTCTGCTGCGGGGGACGTAGATATTAGTAAAGTAGCTGCTGAAATGGGAGTTGAAATCACTAGCACAGCAGACCTGGTCGGAGCCATTCAGGTTGGACAAAGTGTGCTGCCTTTTGGGGGCAGATAGGAAGGTCCTACTTCACTTCTGGCCCTGTTCTCGCCTTTCACACCTATTTCTAGGTGGAGGGATCTGAAGCGCTTCATCGTAAACAGGTTCGTCTCGTCTTTTGAACTGAAGAGGCTCATGTTGCTTATTTCTAGGCACAAGAGAAGGTCAAGCCTACCTATTTCTAGGCATATGGAGAGATGGAGCCTGCCTATTTCTAGGTGGCTCAACCTGTCGAAGCTACTTATGGACCTGTCAGGCAGGTCCTATGGTTCATAATTCAAGGAAAATTGAATTGAGCCTCATTAGGTCATTCGAAGGCGTAATCAGTAGATGTATCAACTTCAACCTTCTTTTCTTGGGAGGCTTCCATCCTTGTTTGATGCTTGTATCCAGCCATTTGGCTTTGAACTTCCTCTTCTTCGTGGTAGCGCCTTTGTGAAAGGGCATGGAATAAGCTCACGGGGGCTACATGCGGAGGAACTGGGTATCCTCCTTGGCCCCACATGCCCATCAGCAGTTCATACATAGCCATGTTCTGTAGGTTATGTTCTTCATATTGGTGGCCATTGTACCACTTCCCTAGTAAGTCTTGCTGCTACCTTGCCCCGTCCCTTGACCCGCCTCGCCTATACTACGGTGAAGTCGATGGCGAGCGATTGGGAGGGCACTCGAGAGGTCCGATTCAGGGCGTTTCCTCGTCCTTCGGGGTACATTCTCTTCAATGTCCAAACTCATGTCGACAAGCTTTTTTCTGGCTAGATGTTCCTTTTTCAAAGATCGGACTAATCTTGAACCAACGATTTTTCTTTTGGATTTTCCAATGATTCTTTCTTCAAGAATACCCTATTTTCAAGGGTCAGAAAATTCATTTCAATTCACTTACAACTAGCTTCAGAAAATGTATGGTTTCTCATAGACAGCGTCAACATATTGACCCCGAAAAAGTGACGCTTACGTGGACAACGAATGTAGAATCCACTCACGCCAACTCAAGCAAATTTTGGCGCGTTTTTACCGAAGTACCGGTAAGAAGCGGGATGAAGTTGAACGCGAGATATGCTTCACGGCGTGAGACAAAAGTGTTCAAGTATCGACGGGTATAACAAAGTTGATTGCACTAACAATAATCACCAATTGAATACCAAAGTAAACCAATAAAAAGACTAAACTCATGCGTATGGAAAAAGCTAGATTATATGTATAGAATTTGCAAGATCACTTGTATTATTAAGGCCCCGTCTGCCCCAGATTTTTAGCCAAATTTTAATTGGTTTTGTAACTGTTCAGTCGAGATCTTTGACCTTCTTTTTCACAGTGGGTCCCATGAATTTGAATAAAACGGTAAAAAAATCACTACAAATCCAAAAATAAGCAGAACCAGACAGCAACTGAGGATCAAGGATTCAAGAGTCTAAAGTTCAAGAATCCAACCTTTTTCCAGTTACGGGGATG
Organism: Fraxinus anomala; assembly: GCA_903798345.1. NCBI lineage: Eukaryota > Viridiplantae > Streptophyta > Magnoliopsida > Lamiales > Oleaceae > Fraxinus > Fraxinus anomala. The sequence goes on along the minus strand of CAIGRN010106676.1, from coordinate 13,338 downwards.
GCCTATTTATAGTGCTTCGATCGACGTGGTGTCTACTGGATCAGAACCACGTGACCTCGTCTCCTTGACCGAGGCTTCGTATCACTATCTATCATACAATAAATACATTGATAATGGGGCAACCGCCCTATACAATAAGCTGACATACCTGACATTCTTTATTACAAACGTTACATCAATCATTGCTAAAGATTATCTAAGAATATTGCAAGAGACATCTTCACCTTCACCTTCATGAGCTTTAGGTGAATTAAGGGCATCGGAGGAAAGTTCTCCGTGTGAAGAGCTTCGGCTTCTTCCATCTTTTATACAGCGCTTCGGATTAGCACACTTCAGACAATGCTTCGGTTTAAGAGTTTCCGCCATTCATATGGTTTCTTCACTTTTGACCATTAGATCTTTGCTGATTTGTCTGCCCACGTAGTTTGCTACGTGGCACTTTGACTTGAGCCTCGATGGCGAGACGTAACAGTTACCATGATATTTGTGTTCCAAACCCAAAAGTTTCTTCACTCTCACGCCTGTCTATCTACTAACTGCCAAGCCTCACATCTCTTGAACTGTACCTAAGGCAACATAGGAAAAATCAATCTAACCCTCATCCCCTCAGTTGGGTAATATGTTCTCATTGTTGCTCCAATCTGACCTAGCTGGCGGGACCCTGTGAGAAGATACTAATAGACATTGGCAAGACATAACCTCTTTTTACATACTATTAAGGGCTATGCATGGATCTTGCAGCATGTTTGATGCTATATTACTCTATATAACAAAACACAAGATTTGAACTAAGTTTTCTTGCTCAAACACGTTTAGCGCTATTCATTCCAATTTAATTTTGAAGATATGGTAAGTTATTCATTCCAAATAAGGTATATTATATTCATATAATGGCACATGTGCATTTTCAATATTCATACATTTATGACATTTTATACGTCACCATGCACAACTAACTTGGTTGCAATTATTTATGGGCATTGTTGCTTAGTATCCGTATTTTATTATGGCCCAAATTTTATTGGTACATGGTCTGAAGGCTCGGTCTCACCAAAATGTTGATACATTAAATATCTAGGACTGATTTTTATGTACACTTTTCAACCCATAAATATTTCAGGCAGCTAAATACTTTCATCTACCAAAATCTACAGTAAGAAAACTAAGTCATAATTCTATTAAGGTGTTGAACTTAGATACGAGGTCGAACTTACCATTACGGAGTAAGCTTGGACCACATTTAGTTTTTCACAAACAGTAATAAGCTATGATGAAGGTATCAAAATGTGTTAAACCGTCGACGTCTCAGGAGAACTCAACAAAAGCATGTCACACCAGGTCCCATGCATTACACTGCCAAAAACTTGCACGAGCAGCCGGATTGTGCACCTACGAATGTGGAAGGAGTTCACACGGAGCCAAAGGTTAGGTAACAAAATAGCTGCAAACAGCAGGCCGAAGGTTAGACATTGCATTACTAAGGCAAGGAGCCGAAGTGTAAACAGAAGCTAGATGCAGCATCGCATGCAGGACACAGAGGGGACAAAGGCCGCTAGCAGCCCAAGTCTAATCCCGATGAAATATTCTGAAACATTGTTCAAATTCCAGAAACAAATCTGTCAGACTGCCATATCGATATGATTTTTGCTACAAGAATCGTTCAGCTTTATTGTACCAATATACCAGGATGTAGAGGGCCGTATCAGCATTAAAAGAAGAATGTAGAAACAAAATTGATAGACAATGTCACGGTGCCCTTCCAAAATTTACCACGAAAACAGTAACATTTTTGGAAAAAGAAGGAAACAACATAAGCATTACATTTTAATAAGATCAAACTTGAACGAGTATGTAACGAGTCAAGACGTAACATCAATTCACAAATCAATATTGGAAGATAGACCCAAAGAATGTCATAAACAATTCCCTTTCTTCATCAGTCAAGGGTATAAATAAAGATGAAGATTGACCACTAGATAAAACTAAAATAAAACCCATTTATAATTTATAAACTTTAGAGGGGCTGACAATAATTCAAAGTTATTTCACTTGAAGAGCTTCATTGTTCAATCACTCTTGCCCTCTTGAGCACCAATTTCTTGCAGATAATGTTCTGCATCTAGGGCTGCCATGCATCCTGCATAACAAGAGTCAAAAATCCATGTTAGGTCCAGTGAGAATGACAACAAATAAGTACTTAGGTGAGAATATTTCAATCCATTCAGTCTAGGCATGTGGTGATTCTATTTCTTGTTACAGAAGTTACTGCAAGGGATACATAAAATCCAAGGACGGAGCGAGGGGGGGCAAGAAAAAAAATTTCTACTGGGCTGATACGTAGAAAAAAAAAAATTGCTCCAAAAATTAAAAATAAAAATTTCATGGGACTGGGGCAGGTCTGGGCTCCCTCTCCATCTGCCCCTGATAAAATCAGCACAAGCAATAAAGAAGAGTAAAAAACCAAGTAAGATCCAGTGAGAATGACAACATATAAGCACTACGCTGAGAATATTTCAATCCATTCAGTCTGTGAGGAGGTGATTCTCTTTCTTGTTACAGAAGTTGCCGCAAGGGATGCATAAAATCAACACAAGCAACGATACAAGGTTTATTTACACACACACGTTTTGGTCTAACGAAATATCCTTCACTATTTCACCAAAATGGAATGAAATGATCTTGTTTCGCTCCCTAGTTGAAAAACAATGACAAAAAATCTCTGAAGTATTCAACAAAAAGAAAAAAATAGTGGATGTGATTTTCCACAACAAAGCTCTTGAATCTTTCTAAGTTTTAAGAGAATATCTTTATTTTATGTTTCTTGGATTTACCGTCCCCTTAACAATACTGGCCATAGAATTTTCTGCCCAATTTTGGCTTCTAAACTTCATTCAGACTGATGAACTCTATGTTATTTGAGGTTAAATAAATTTACAACTAAGAAATTGGAATATAATGGTGGATTGACTAAGTAGTAGTGGAATATAGATTGCAGGAGAACAAGCTAAAGTGCTTTGGACTTTGAACACAATCAAAGAATGGTGTTCAGTCAACCGGCTAGGAAAGTGATGATGAAATTATTATTGAAGATTTATTGTGTTGTTGAGGTTGACTGAGTCTGAGAATCACATATAAACGTTTCAATCAGAAATGATTTGAGCTTTTGTGCCTTTGACTACGAACTCAGCCCTCAATAGAAATAGGGAAAGAAGATGAGACACTGCACATATACCTGAAGTAAATATTATAATACCCTGCACATGAGTACTAGCCGTTGATTTCAAATTTAGGGTCATATTATACGTACCCGAAAGTTTAGGGACATAAGTTAAAGACTGGCCAAAGTTTAAGGACCGAACTGCAAAATTTCAAAACTTCAGATTGTTTTGGTCTGTGAACAGTACCCCGAAAATCTGGTAATTTTTTTTTTTTTTTATAACCGTGAATATCCAGGCCAGTTTGCGCCCACCTCGACTAATCTAACGGGGCCCTGAAGTTTACAGCCGAGTACTCACATCAGTGGCCTAAGGGGACTCGAACTGGTGACCATTGAAGAGCAAACCCAAGGCCTGACCAATTGAGCAACCACTCAAGATTGAAAATCTGGTAAATTGGAACATTTATCTAGTCCTTATATGGAAGAAAATTAGGACGATTGAAAATTTGGTCTTGAATAGGAATATAATTATATTTGTTAGTAAAGTATATACAATTGTGATTATGTATTAGCATAAATTAATTTATAATTATACATGTATATTAAGGTAAGAACATACGAATTTATGGGGACGATTTCGGGGTGGATTCACTTACCGAATTTGAGTGGCTCCATGTCTCAGCCATATTGCTTGCCACAACTCAACTCAAAAGCAAACAAAATAAAGGCAAGCCAGGCCAAGGATCACTTCCTCAGATGTTTTCATTTTACTTTTTATTGGTGTAAGAGAAAATATATTTGGTCTTGGTTGATTGTATAAATTTATAAAAAAATGCAAGCTCGAAAATAAAAAATAGGTTCTAATTGAGTCTATTTGACCCGGGCATGATTTGTAATTCCAAAACTTTTAACCATTGGTCAAACCTAAAATTAGTGCATTACATATATGGGCACTTACAGACACACCACCCCACACTTCTGCTCCCTCTTTTCTCTTTTTTTTTTTTCCTTTTCCTCTCTTCTTTTCTCTCCTTTTTCTCTCTGCCACTTACGTAAAAAAACACTTTGCCAAGCCATTTAGTATATCATATTATAGTTGGAAAAGGACGAAAACTAGTTCCCTTTTGCTTTAAAAAAGTTCCAAGCTTTCAACTTATCTCCAATAAGCCAATATAAATTTTTGGGATTGGTTTTAAGAGTACACATTTTGGTCCAATAAGTTAAGTTATGAAGACTTGGAGTTTAGTAGCATTGCGCACGAGGATTGAAGCCACCTAAGTTTGGTCTAAGTTTTTTGCCTCCTTGAGCTACGAATTTTGAATTCCAAAATTTTATATGATGAATAATGATTCCCTGCACTAGTTTACAGGGATTGTAATCTCACCCCTTTATGATTCTCCCATTTCAGCTAATTAAGGTTCGAGGAAACAGAGTTTGGAAGTAGCTGCCAGTATTGGAAACCTTTTATAAGTCAATTATTAAAAAAAAAAAAAATGTCAAGGATTTTATTTTTATTTCAGTGTTGTTTAGACGATTAATTTTAAAGTTTAGACATGAGTCAAAATTATTAAATACAACCTTTGTGAGATCTAAAAGCAGGTGGAAGACCTCCCNAAGTGGCATAAGCATGGCAAAATTATGAGATTTAATGTCTTACGTGATAATGTGTTGGTGACACTCGGGTCTTTTAGGATTCGGGTCTTCACAAGTTGATATGAGAGCAAAACTTACATCCTGTAGACTAAAAAAAATATCTATTTCGAGAAAATATTTAAAGGGTACTGGTAACGGCAAGACAGTGGGAAGAGAATTTTTTTCAAAAAAATAAATAACAATACAAACAGGCACTATTCACGAGTGTGTTAAAAAAATGTTCGTGATGTTAGCAACGATTTTATCTAAAACTTGAAACCTTTCATTTTGCATCATTTTCACCAAGATAATCCAAGAGGTAATATACATTCATTATATCACGGTAACCCAAATTATTATCTCGGGTTAATGAATGCCTTTTTCATGTAAGGATTCATTTAAGTTTTTTTAGGCCTTTTTTTTCCACAAGAATTTTGCAATGTCAATAACAACTTGCTATTGTCTTTGAATGAATATTTATTGTCCAAGCTGATTGCAAGATTGATTGCATCCCATTTTCTGGATTGGCTTGAACCAATTCTTAGCCCTCCAAAATTCTACAGTAAAATTGTCTACATTAATGCATCTTAAAAGCTCTATTATCCCCGCAATACATGGTTGGATTTGTTTTATATCATGCTGGGTGACAAAAAAATCGCTCAACATTTTATAATCATTCAATATTATTTAGATGGGCTAATAATTATCCATCACCAAGAGAATTTTTATCCCGTGCATTTTTTGTCAAGCCTTTGAATATATTCCCCAAAAAGCACCTCAATCATCCACAATCTTTTATTGGCACGGTATTGACAATTCAAGTTGTTCATGTTTACATTTTTGGTTTTGCATACTTCCTGACAATCCATAGCGAAATTTTTTCTAAGCCATGCTCAATACAATAAACAACAATTAAGATTTTCTTTGTCTTGCTTTTTTTTCTTTCAAGTTTTGCTTAATTGCAAGAGTGATCAGGTTGTAATCTATAAAACAATCATGTTTCATCCATATTAAAAACATCTTTAATGGCGAACTCGTCTATTTTTTTCCTTATGAACTCAAATTTCTTCTTCATAGCTTGTGGATCACCTGGTCCAATTTCCCCAAAACTATTAAATGACTTAATACCATGTCTTAATTTGAATTTCTCAAGCCAACCTTGAGAAAAGTTGAATTCTGAAGGTCATTTCATTTAGTATTTTCATAGTCTCTCTTGCATTTTCCATTATTAACGCTCTTGTTATATCCACACGATCTTAGTATTGAATAAACTACTCATAAACAGGCTTTTCCATGTCTTAAAATTTAGATGAATTGCATCGCTTAGCATGACCACCTTTTTTAAGTCACACAAATGATATTCCGATGATAACTTGAGTGTATTTGCGTAAACCGAGAGATTTGAAGAGAAGAAATCTCTATTTTTTTCTCATGGTTTATAATACAACTGAATATCATGTTAAATAGTACGCGTGAAGGTTAAAGGAAAAGAAAATATTCCTAAATCCTAAATTGGCCTAATAATCTCCAAGAATCATTCCTAATTACAATAATTAAAATCTCCCTATAAATACAACTGTTAAACATGGTAGTAAGGATATCGTCATATCCAAGATTTCAACATTCCCACTCAAGTTGGATTGTAAATGTTGATCATATCCAACTTGTGAATAAAATCATCAAATTTTTGTCGAAGTAATTATTTGGTGAAGATGTCTGCAGTTTGTTCTTGTGCGGGATCATATGCCATACAAATAGTTCCTTCTTCTACCTTTCCTTTGATAAAATGTCTATCCACCTCTACATGTTTAGTTCGATCATGTTGAATTAGGTTGAGAAAAATGTAGATAGCAGCTTTATTATCACAATAAAGTTTAATTAGAAGTATTATTGTAACGTGCAGCTCTTCTAAGAGTTTCTTCAACTACAGTCTCTCACATATTTCTTGTGCTACTGCTCCAAACTCGACTTCAACAGTACTTCTGGCCACTACATTTTACTTTTTGCTTCTCCATGTTACGAGATCTTCCTAGACATAGGTGCAATATCCAGTGGTCGACCTTCTATCCCCTGTCGAACCTACCTAGTCTGCATCCGTGAAGACTTCTATTTCTCTTCTTTCATCTTTCTCGAAAAAGTCCCTTTACGGTGGATCCCTTAAGATATCTGAGTATCTTGTAGACTGCTTCTAGATGAGATTCTTTCGGTGAATGCATATGTTGGCTTACCACACTTACTGCAAATACAATATCAAGTCTAGTGTGTGATAAGTAGATCAGCTTACCTACCAGTCGTTGATATCTGCCCGTGTCTACAAAATTGCCGGCATTCTCGATCTTCTTTCCCACATCGATCGGGGTATCACTTGGTTTACATCCAAACATTCCAATCTCTGTAAGGAGGTCAAGTACATATTTTCTTTGTGAGACGCTGATACCTTTATGTGACATTGTTATTTCCATTTCTAAGAAGTATTGCATTTGTCCCAAATCTTTTATTTCGAATTCAGCGACTAGAGTCTTCTTTAGCTTCTCCATTTCCATTATGTTGTCACCTGTCAAGATTATATCATCAACATATACAACTAAGATTATTTTAGTCCCACCTTCGAACTGTTTGAAGAACATAGTGTGTTGTGACTGTCCTTGATATCCTTGCCTCTTTATTACATTTGCGAATCTGTCAAACCATGCCCTAGGTGATTGTTTCCGGCCATACAATGACTTCTTGAGCTTACGTGCTCGATTCTTCTCGCTTGCCTTACAAAAACCTGGTGCCATGTAAATCTCTTCTTCCAATTCTCCATTTAGAAATGCATTCTTAATGTCTAGTTGTTGTAGAGGCCAATCAAGGTTTGTTGCCAATGACAAAAGTACTCGAACAATATTCAATTTTGCCACGGGTGTAAAAATCTCTGTGTAATCAATACCATAAGTATGTGTGTATCCCTTTACAACCAGTCGAGCCTCATACCTTTCAATTGTCCCATCAGCTTTATATTTTATGTTAAAAACCCATTTGCATCCAACTGGTCTTTTCCCTATAGGCAAATCCACTACTTTCCAAGTTTTATTATTTTCCAAAGCTCGCATTTCCTCCATCACTGCTTCTTTCCACTTCGGAATTTCTAAGGCTTCCTGAATATTCTTTAGAACTTTGGTATTGTCAGGTAGGAGGTAAAACTGTGGAATTCTGTAGATAGAGCATTATATGACATGAACTTTGAGATAAGATGAAGAGTACCTGATCGAATTTGTTTTCTGAATGCAATGGGAAGGTTAATATCTGATGATTGGGCACATTTGTGATGTCATGTGGTTATGGATCTACCATTGGTTCACTCTTTTGGTGCTTCAGGTGTGAGGTTCTCCTTATGCATTACTTTTGGTCTTCTTGAGTGTGTTTAATCTTCTTGAGTAGACAAACATTTCATTGTTACTTTGTTTTTCTACATCTCCCCCTAAATTCAAGTTTTCCCCTATCAATGGCAAAGAAAAACTAGGTGGTATAATAGGCATTGAGATGGGTTCCAGGGGAAGAAGATCTAGGTGTAGGTACCGATCTTCACATTGATCCTCCCCCTAAAGAGAGGTTTTGTGGAAATATGAAGTGTTTTCAAAGAATGTGACATCAAGGGTAACAATGACTTTCCTTATGGAAGGATCATAACATTTGTATCCTTTCTGAGTAGGAGAGTATCCGATAAAGACACATTTGACTGCTCGGGGATCGAATTTATTTCTGTGTTTGCTAAGAATGTGGACAAAGGAGGTACAACCAAATACTTTTGAGTGACAAACTCGAGCAAGGTCGAGAATTTAGGAAGGAGTTTTGGAATTTAGTAAGAGGCGGGTCAAGATTTAAGGTACGACTAGGCATTCGATTGATTAGGTAAGTGGCTGTTAAGATAGCGTCACCTTAGAATTCTTTTGGCATATTTGTAGTAAACATTAAGCCTCGAGCAACCTCTAGAAGATGTCTATTTTTTTGCTTAGCAATCAAGTTTTATTGGGGAGTTTCAACACATGAACTTTGATGAATTATCTCATGTGTTTGAAAGAAATCCCCCAAATTTTTGTTAAAATATTATGTGTCATTATCAGTACGCAAAATTTGTGTTTGTTTATATAAAGATTATTTTTAATAATTTGTTGAATACAATTAATTAAATTAATGCAATTACAATGAACATTATTTAATTATGAACATAAATACAATGAATATGTTTTTTTGGTTAATTTTATATATATTTAATAGATTAATTCATATGCAATTAATTAGATAGGTAAGAATAGGGATGTTAATGTGGCTCGCCAGCTCGTGGCTCGAACATTTTGAGGCACGTTTACTCGTACATTTTTTTCCTAATGAAAAGATGAAAACTATACTGCACCAACTTACACAACATTCAATAACAAAAAAATTATGCAGCAAAATGATCCCTCTAAAATCTAAAATCACCGGGGCATCCTTTTTTTAAATATCATGATTCATTGTATTCCATGTTCTCATGACTTCTATGAATCAAGTAAATAAAAGTACATTGGATTGTCCAGAACTCTTCAACATCATCCAATTTTAAGATAATATAGAAAATTTTACCATCCAAAAAGTGAGACAAAATTGGAGACGCGTTACGCGTAGGAAAATAAAGTCCCATTGCAAGCATGATCTTCTATCGTTAAAACGTATACAGTACGTAGTGCACATTTATGAGTACTCGGTAGTTCTTGCAAACCAATAAACAGTCAAAGGTAGAAATTTTGTAATAGCGAATATTTTGGTAAACCAAGTTCGAGCCTCATTTTGTGCCATAAATATGTTTCCTTCGACTTCAGGATCCACTAGTTCTAGTAAGATTAGTGCTTTTTGGGAAAGCTTAAAAAGTTGCTAAAAAGTTGGGTTAAAGTCAATAATTAATTTTAAAAACCAATTTCTTGAAATCCACAACTTTTATCAACTTCTCTACCACATATTTCATCTACTTTTATCAAAATATGCTAAAACTTTTATCAAAAGCATTGTCAAACAACCCCTCAACGTTTTTACAGTGAAGTCCTAGACTTGGTAGATCTCTTGGAGCTCTCAACTCAACTACACATGAATTCTTAACAGATAAATGAATACTAGGTAATTAGGTATCTTCTCCAAAGCTTTCTTGAGTTTTATGGTGCAATCCAACCTAAATTCTGATGCCTAAGAACTATTCTATTCTCTAATATTCAGGAAGTTACTTGGGGACCAGGCCTTTGAAGGTAGACCAACATTCCAAACATTCAGAAAGACACTATTCTTTCCTTGAGAAACCTAATAACTGAAAAGGTGAATATTTTTTCATAGCTAACAAACTGCTCATGGGGTTATGTTTATAGTAGTAAACAGCCCCTCATCAAGTTCCCTTTTTTCCCCTTTAGGTATGCTTTCCAACTTCAAGAAATCTTGATCCTCACCCCTAATTTTACCCACTTCTACCCGTTCTATACACCAAAGTCTAATCTGTCAGAGTTACTATTGGTCCGACTGCAGTTGGAGCTGCATCTAATAGGCAAATTTTGCCACTCGTCTTTGCGCAAATTGGTTATATCTCAACAAAATTGTGCCCAGTTTCATAAGTGACAATTCTGATAACATCTGTTAATTAGCTGAGGTAAGAAAGTATCACTATTGATGATGCCTAATGACAGAAGGTTAACATCACAAATAATTCAAGACCATATAATCAATCAGATTGGCCAAGTAACGAGCGTATTAAATGTTCATAGTTAACTAACCTGAGCCAGCAGCGGTAATAGCCTGCCTGTACTTCTTATCCTGAACATCACCAGCAGCAAATACACCCTTGACGCTAGTATGAGTGGTGCCAGGCTTCGTGATCACATACCCATCAGAATCTACCTCCAGCTGGCCGTCCAAAAACTTGGTTGCCGGCTCATGTCCAATCGCAAAAAACAACCCAGAAACGTTCAAATCAGTAACCGCCCCACTCACCACATTCTTTACCTTCAAACCCCCCAAAGATCTCTCCCCGTACGCCTCTGTCACCGTGGAATTCCACAAGACTTCAATCTTTGGGTTTGAGATAGCTCTGCTCTGCATAATCTTCGAAGCCTTAAATTCATCTCTTCGGTGGATAATGTAAACCTTAGAACCATATTTAGTTAAAAAGGTGGCTTCTTCCATGGCAGAGTCCCCGCCACCAATGACAGCAAGAGGTTTGTTACGGAAGATAGGAGCGGCACCGTCACAGACCGCGCAGGCAGAGATGCCACGGTTCCAGAACTCCTCAGAACCAGGGAAGTAGAGGCGTTTGGCGACTGCCCCAGTAGCAATTATGACAGAATCAGCAAGAACAGTCCTAGAGTCACTAAAGATTTTATAAGGAGTGGTCGAAAAGTCGACTTTAGAGACAGTTTCAGTAAAGATTTCGGTTTTGAACCGGACCGATTGAGCGCGAAACCGATCCATGAGCTCCATCCCGCCGATCCCAACAGGGAAACCCGGAAAATTTTCAACTTCAGAGGTAGTAGTGAGCTGCCCACCGGGGGCGATGTCATTCGCCATCCAGCCCTCAAAGAGAATGGGTTGGAGCTCCGCACGTGCCGCATAGATGGCAGCTGTATGGGCAGCTGGGCCACTGCCGACGATACACAGGCGGGTTTTTAGAGTCTGTAGGTCGGTTTCCATGGTGGAGATTTTGGGAGCAACGGCGGCGGCTGACGTGGTGGTAGTGGTGGCTAGAGTGGCGATGCCAATTAGGTAGCGGGCTTTTCTGAGTACGTTTAAAAGCTTTGGGAAACAATTGTAGGTCATTATTTGACCGTGTAAATTTTTGACGTTTATATTATTGGATGTGTGTGGAGTGTGGTGAAATTGGAATTGAATTGAGCGGCAATTTGGGCGGGCAGGTCTATTTTCACACCAATTCCCAATTGGCTTCTCGAATAGTAGTCGGTATTCTATATGAACTATTAATTTAGTATCTGTCCGGCTCTTATTCTTTTAAAGCTTTTTTTTTATATTTATTTTCAATCATATATTTAGATAATAAAATATTTTACGCATAAATTTAAAAATTTTCCCTACTTTTTAATCACACATTCTCTAAAAATTCATTGTTCAAAACAATATTTTTTCCAAAAAAATTGCCACCAAACATGTACTTAGTTCATATGAAATGGTTAAATCATATTTTTTCTCCCTAAGAGTTTTGGCATTTGATTGCTAAGCATGTTGGTGAGTTAAACGTGGTGATTTATTTGCATGGGTGGATGGATAGTAGATTATGCCCTTGTTTGAGATTCATTAATTGGAAAAAAAAAAAAATTGATTTTGAAATAGTATTTTTTTGGCGAATGTTTGATTAAAAAGTAAGGAAATTTTTTGAATTTATGTGTGATATTATTTTATTGATAGAATGTGTGGTTGATAAAGAGATAGGGAGTAATGAATTAAAATTTAATGGAGGGCCAAACATGGGTTTTACTTTTGGAATTTATCCGATGAGTTGCAAGTAGTTTGGAATCAAAGCAACTTGGTGATCAAGTTTTGCATCTCATAGATTGGTAGATGTGGTCTTCAACAAAAGGGAAAAGAGTATGGTTTAGATGGCTTGATTGAGAAAAATGTAACATACTAGAGAGATGATTGAGACATGGACACTCTGGATGAATAGCTAAGAGATGGCACACAACTATCAATCCAACCAAAGAACATGTTACAGTCAAAAACCTTGGTAAGGGAGAGATGCTATCAAGTCTAGTGAGAGAAACTCCCATTAGATTGCCTTGGTTTCATTGAGTTTTTCTTGGTTTTCCGTCAGTTTTTGCTATATACTTTAGTAAAAATTGATACTGCTCATCGCTTTTCTTGGTGGTTTATTAATCATTCATTTAGCTTTAGGGACTATTTTGAATGGGTCTAGCTCTAGTAGGTTCTGTTCATTATAGTTTCAGCTGAGTTTTGTTTTACTCTAATCCAAGATTTTTGTAGTTTCATGGGTGATTAGCCGGGTTCAGGTTGCATTTATTCATCCATTACAGGTGAGTTTGGCCATTATCACGTTTTTGGGCAGGTACTCGTTCAGGAATTTGTTAGTGAACAGCTTCTTGGGTGGTACTGTTTTTGTAGCTACAAGGCTCAGGTGGCGGTTTGGACTGTTGGAATTACTTGGGGCTATGTACAAATTCTTCCCGACGGATTACCCAATAGGGTCAGCCTCAAGTGGCTCAAGGGCCATTTTGGGGGGTGTCTGTTGCTGGGTTCAGTCCATTTACGGGACGTTTCTCGCTTGGCTACCTAGTTCAGTTTCGGTCATCTATTGTTTTTGTTCTTTATGTTTTTGGTTATCAAGCCAGTGGGTTGGACCAGTTGAGTCTATTTTATTTAGCAGTTTAGCAATTGGTGTCTACCCGTTTTTCGTTCTGCTTCTGGGTGCAGTTTAAGATTGGGACAGTTTCCCTCAGTGCAAGCTTCCACTCACTTGCTTGGGTTTGTTCTTTGTTACGACATAGAAAAATCATCAACAAAGAAAACCAGAGGAGAAACCAGCT
>CAIGRN010106674.1:0-13619 GCA_903798345.1 Fraxinus anomala | reverse complement strand
CAAGTTGCTTCACCTTGTTTAAGTACTGATCAATGTTCATGGTTCCTTTCCTTGATTTCTGCAGTTCACCGGTGAGAAAGATAATTCTGGACCTGTTATGCACCCCATAACTCTCTCCAATTGTTGTCAATAACTCCTTTGAGTTAGTTGTACCCATGACCCTCATTACAATGTCAGGGGTCATTGAAGAATGAAGCCAGCCCATAAGCAACTGGTCTGTTGACATCCATTGGCCAAACTCAGGATTCTTTACCATTTCAATGCTGGTACTAGCTTCACTTGTAACTTGGCTGCCAAAAAATTCTTGGGGACATGCCTTTGTCCCTAAGATATAACCTTCAAGGTTATGTCCTCGTATAATAGGTAAGATCATATTCTTCCATAGTAAGAGGTTGTTTTTGTCCAGCTTGACTGAAACAACTTGAGTAAGGTTAACTCCAAAAGGTGTGATGCTGTCATTGCTTATCAGAGGAGTAGCAGTGCTACTAGAAACTGAGGCTGGTGCAGGAATAGGAAACACATTCTGGGGTGTATTAATGTTGCTGGCGTTTGCCATATTTGCTCTGATACCAATTTAGAATTCGAAGAAGAAGGAATATGCAATCAGTCATATAGATTACTTAGTCACTTGAAGGTTAAATAATACAATGGCATATACAAGGAATGATCTAGAAAGAACAGTTGTTAGTTTGTTCCTAAAAATGTGGATCTTGTCTAGAATAATTTACAACAACTCTAGTGCTAACACGCAAGAATAATGCTGCTGATGTAATGCTCCAGCTAGTTCATGACTTGGCTGATTTCAGCTAATGTGGAAATGGATAAGGGAAAGGTAGTTAAGTTGGTTACTTCAATTAACAGTGTATACCGTATCTAGTAGACCGAGGTGAACCTCGTTACTTTTTTACTCATGGTTTTGGGAACTCTTCTAATATGAAGTTTAGTTTTACGACTTTTTAATTGCATTAATTACTTTAGTTATTTTATTTTCTACATTATTTAATAACTGATTAGACAGTATGAGAATATTAAGTCTACAAGGTAAAGAAAAGGCCAAATTTTACTCAAGTAAATAACAATAAACAATTTAATTTCTCATTTCCAGGAATGCACAACTTAATTCTTTTTTCCAGGAATGCATCTTTTCTAATGGTCCAGGAGAACCATGAAAATAGATGTCATTACTCTTTGCTACCCATAGACATAAACCATTGGGACAATCTACCCATAGACATAAACCTAATATCCTTTTTATAGTTGTTTTTCTAAGGTTGAATCCAATAGAATATGAACTGTAGCAATCTAGTTATAGTCTGGTAACACGTAAACTAGTATGCAATATTCAATTACTTATGGATAAACTGTAAAGTGCGTAAAAACAAACAACTGGTAATTCTGGAATCATTATATGCATATTATGTCAATAATATATAAGGTGTCGGAGTGCCTAAATTAGAATTTGATTCTTAGAATTTTCTATAAATTGCCTATGTATCCTCTTAGCATCAGCCAACCCCATTTCATTTTTTCAAATTGAATGGTCTTGTCACTTGTGGGAAGTAATGTAGATTCCAGTAAATTGTATTATATGCAGTCCATTGACTGTTTTTATTACAAAGAAGCTCTTATTACTAACTCTCCATATTTGACTCCAAATGATCAGAAAGAAGACTAATTACGAATTTACAAGTTCCTAAAAATGAAAATAAGAACAGAAGTTTAAAGTGAAAATACTGAAATACGATGTCAAGATCAATAAGACAAACTTGGAAGATGCTAAAAGTAGAGAAAGGTTGCGTAGTAGCTCAAGGAGATTGAGTCAGTGTTTCTAGTTTCTCACACTTTCCAGCTATATTAGATTGGTGTCATAGCCTATTTACGTACCATCATGCTATCTAGGAGGTTACATGTAACAGTCCAAAATTTGGCGCCTAACTTTCTCCTCATTTAGTAAATTCCACCAGAAATGTTTTAAAAAAAATAAAGACATTATACCAAATATTTGTGATGTCATTCTAATATGATTTTCAAATTTTTTATAAGTAAGATTTTGATTTGAAATTGAATCTATTATGCTATCTAGCATCATTGATATTATGCTATCTAGCATCATTAATTATCGAATGCGATAATGATTTTTTAAATAGGAATACAAGAATATAGTATCCATATAATGATACTCTGGCTGCACGGAACTAGAAAAAGTACATAAATTACGTAGTTGATTACATATTGGATAAACTACTATAAAGTGCGTAATAAACAATTGTAAAAATCTAAAATCATTATATGCAGATTATGTCAATAATGTAATGTAACAGCTATCGTACATCCTCAGCATCAGCCAGTTCTGGTTTTAACTTTTAAAGTGAACTAAATTGTATAATGTCGATATATTGATTGTTTTAAATTTTTAATTTCAGAAAATTTTTATTTAACAAGTCTCCATATTTGGCTCAAGTTCCTTATGAATATAATTTACAGAAAAAGATTGGAAAGAAAATATTAGAAAAATGAAACAAGATCTAGTTACGAATTTACAAAGTTCTAAAAATGAAAATAAGGGACTTTTGCATGGAAATTGAAGACGAAAGAAAAAATGAAAATACAGAAATAGCATATTAAAAATAAAGATAAAACATTTAAGATGCTAAGGGCAAGTATGCTACATGGTATTGGATTAGGAGAATAGTATTAAGGTAGATTAGGATGTATTGTTTTAATACGGTGTTTGGTGCTACGTCATAATCTATGAACAGTTATTCATTCGTAAATATTCTTATATTATAGTACATCATCACCTTCAGCAATTTCTTCACTACTTTTAAATTGTCACTTACAGTTAAGTCATCGATGTTAAATTTTATTTCGAGGACTAAATGTGTTTCTTTCGTTAATCCCTTGGTAATATATTGAGTTTTGCAGTAGTAAGGTAGTTGGTCGAACTTTTAAATACTGAGTTATATATCTGAAATTTCTTATGTACAGATGCACATTTTCCTACAATATGTTAGTATAAAGTTAATTATTTTATTGGTAATCAAAGTTTTTTCCAGTAATCACTCGAGTTCCAATCATGATACTCGTTAATCATTCAAAGGAATTCCGTTGAAAGATTGCTAATGTGGTCAACAGAATTCCTCCGAGGCATATCAACGCCATTAACTTTGTTTAGTTAGTGACCAATGAATTAACTAACCAGTTAGGTGAATATTGAAATTATTAGATATTATGAACATATGTCATGTACATCCATATTCATAAATTACATATCAGGTATATAAAGTTGGTCGGCTCAGCAACTCTCTGGTATTTTATTAAAAACTTGGGGAAAATTATTACATATTGTGTTGTTAGTGTTAATTAAGCCCAGTACTTCAAAAAAAATTCCCACATCGGAAAATATTGTTCTATAAAAGTCAAGATACCATTGTTCTTTCTCCTTTCTTCTTCCTAAATATTCCTCCCTAATTCCACCCCACCCCCCCCACCCACGCAACCCGGATGATTTTCAACAATTCTTTGCTCTCATTTGTTGCAAATCTTTAACCAGCTTAGATTTTAAATCATAAATAGCTCAAGCAACCGAACTAGTTAGTAGTATTTCTAGAAAGGTGACACCAACTGAAGACGGCGATGATAACAATAGTGTCAAATCTGTAATTTTTGGGACCTAGGACAAACTTTATAAATTGGGTCCCTCATTCGTAGTATGCATTAAAATTTTGTATCCATAAGAGTTTTACAAAACTAATTGCTTACTAAAAACTCAACAATAAAATGGTGGAAAAAAAGTATTATACAAAATATTTATTTTACAATCAAATAATAAAGTTGAAAATGTTCAGAACAATCAGTTAAATACTACTCGCCTTGCGAATTTAGAGGCAACCAATTAAATCCAGAAAAGTCCTTCTGCAAATGCAAGTGTAATCGGTATGGTTATCAAGATGTTAAAAGCAATATAAGCATTCGAAAAACAATCATCCATTGTCTTCAAATATTGTAACCCAACAATTGCTCTCATTATGTTCCAAATATTGCTCAAAATTCATATAAACCTTCAACAAACTACCAATAATCCAATGTTGTAAACTCTCCAAATTAAACAACTTAAAGGCCTCTTCATATCAGTTAAATTGTTCAAATCGAGTTTGACCGTAAGGATCAATTATAAAGACTCAATTCTAAAAGATTCTTCAACTCATTGCTTTACCTCATCATTGCCATTTTCATCAAACTGCTTCTTTCTTCGAACTATATTTTTTCCCAGAATACAGCTATAATTACCATTTCGCTTGCCATTTGTTTCACTTCATCAATGGTAATATCAAACCACTATTTCTATACTCTTCAAGAAACAAAAGAAGTCCTAACAGGTTAATAGCATGATCAACATCCATGTTTTTAGCTTGAAGAAATTTACTCACCGCAAGCAACATGTCCCTGATTATCATGACAGGAAAGAACTCAAATTATCATGTTCACATGTTAGTAAGGACTCGGCTTTACTCTTTATTTTAGGATCTTAACTAATGCTTGCCAAGTCAAGTAAAGTTCTCGTATTTGGTTTTTCATTATGTTTCTCGTCGTTTTATTTTGTCAAGATTAGAATTAGTAGTTTATTATTGTGGTTGACCTTTGAATCTTAAACGAAGAATTTGTGAAGGCATGAAGTATATTTTATTGGATGTTGTATATAATCTCTAGTTTAATAGATGGAATTGCGAGTTTCCAATTGTCAAATATCGAATTTTGTGAAAATTTGATCAGGTCAAATCTCAAGTTTGCTATGAAAATTTAAGTTTGCTATGCAAAAAAGTTGAGGATGCGGGGAAATATCGAGTTCGTGCAGTAGCTTAACTTCAAACACGCTTAACTTCAAGATTGATACTAAGGACTACGCGAGATTTCCACATTTTCACTACTCCAATTGTTCTACTTTTTGCTCAAAAAAATTAAAAAAATTGTGCATTTACGTGACAAATTGCTTATTTAAACTTTTGCCGTCTCTCCTTTTAGACTCAAAAGTTAATTTTTCTTAAATTCAGAATTGGTGTTCCATAATAGATATAATAATGAAAACACAAATTCAAAGAGCATAAAAAGTTCAAAATAATTACAAAAAATCGTGAACACATGCCAAAAAAGGTACTCAGTATTGAGCCTTCTCACGAGTCACAACTGAAAACAGGTACAACAGTGGACTAGGGCCTTTAGACAGACTGCTATTTGACTTTGACGGACCGCTTTAGATTTTAATCATCAATGAATCACTTTTTCATCAACAGAGTAATAGTAAAGAATAGAGAGGGAAATCATAGATTAAAGCAAATGTTGCACAGATCAAAGAAATTGCCCAAGATTGAGTTCAAAATTTTATCTTAAAACACAGAACAATTTGGTTCTACACAACTCTAATTTAAAACAGCACGCCCCAAACATGACTACAGCAAACACCTTAACAATTATAGTAGAACCACGACGTCTACCAAAATCTTTCAACATACACTACTTAATTTCATATTTCTAGAAGAAAAAATCCTCAAAATGTCACATCACAAAGTTTGTCAAAAAGGTATTTTCAAAGAGAGAATATATCGAGTTCGTGGGGCATGAAATCTTCACTTGGCCGATAGTATTTGTCCGGCGAGTACAAGCTCAAATTTGTCACTTGGCTAGTATAAAGGCAAGCAAACCTCTCCACCTTCAAAATGTAAAATAAAAATCACATATCGTAACATTTAATACAACCCTCAAACTCGTGAGGTGATTCTGTTGAATGGAAAAGTTACATGAATCTTTGATCTTACCTGATGGGCAAAGCGAGAATTCTGATAGCCCGTCTTCATCAATTGTCCCCAGACCTTATGGAACTGAATATATTCAATCAAAAGCATAATATTAAGATTCTTGCAGCGATTACTGAACACTTATTGCATGTTTGGTACGATGTATTGGACATGGATAGAGAATAAAAAGAACTGACTAACTTCTATTTATTCCTTAGTACTTAAATACTCTACAATTTAACTTGCCAAGCATGCCATTACATACTAAAGCTATATAATTAATTAAATGTCAAAAGTGAACTACTGTATATGAAAATATTATTCTCGTGCTTTAATGTTCAAGGAAGAATTTTGCCATTTCATACCTTTTGATGACAATCTAGCTGAGCTTGTTGACGAGTAAATTGCACTTGCTCTCTATGAGACTGCAAAAACGAACACTTATGATTGAGGAAAATTATATTTCAAGAATCTAAAGCTTATAAAATGAACAAGTAAAGCAAGCATCTATTTATATCATCTTCAAGCAATTACAACGTTCTAGACTACAAAGCAAAATTTAACAAATAAAGGGAGAGTACAATTAAGAAGTTAACATTACAAGAGATGGAAAACACATAACATCAAGCTACAGTTTTTGAATTGACTTGTTTTTTTATGAAGCAAAGTTCTTGCTAATAACTTTGTTGTCACACATGTAAACGTATTAGAATTTTAAACAAGAGAATTGTTGATACCTCATATCACCTATGTTTGGGAAGTATTAAACAATTAAATTTATTGATAGATAAAAATGAGTGGTGAATAAGTGGAAAGTAGAATGTGTTATTGAAAATGAAATTTGACCATTTATAATTTTGCCAAACAGAGGTGTAATCAATTCACTGGAAATCTAAAATCACTTTCAAAATAATTTATTATCTTAAATTTTCATGCTCAATGAATTACACCAACCTGCAGTTTGTCAAGCTCAGCAATTAGCTCTTCCTTGTTCTCAACATTCACACCATCAAACCTGAGCAAGGATTTTGTGATAAGAAACACATTTACACAATTTTAACCACTTCTATAAACTATAGCTTTGTCAGCTAAAATACTCTAAAAATTGGTAAAATCCAGCAGAGATGGTAACTTTCTACAACTTCTTTCATTCTCTTCTATTAGTTGAATAATGAATACTACGTCTGCACATGAAATTGCCACAGAGGAATTGAAATCCTTTGATAGTTTGTATTTCCATAATAGCTACGAGTCTACGACAAGTGAGAAAATATCCTTATCTGAAATAGAATGCTGTATAGTAAAAACAGGAAGATTACCTGAGAAACCACTTCAGATGATGTATGTTGTCTTCAATTTGATCACACTCATTCCTCAATAATTGAAGTTGCTGCACATAATCAATTATGAACTTTCACTGTTGACAGTAAAGCTACCAAATCTTGAACAGTAAAATAGGAACATTGTTTACAAATGAAATGGCCTTAACTATTTTAACATTGTTTACAAATGAAATGGCCTTAACTATTTTAGAATGATAAGCATTCTCTACAACCTAAGAAAGAATTTCATAACCCTAGAGCAGAAACTATAAATAGGTGGAAAACAAAAAGGCAGCCACCGCCACTGCCACCATCGCCTCCGCCGCACCACCGCCTGCATGAGTCTTCCACAACCTGCAATCCCATGTCTCCAGCTTCCTCCAAAAACCCCAAAATCACTTCTTCAACAGTAATGGAAGAAAGAGTCTTGCTATGTCTGATAAGGAAATCGGAGATCGAGTATGAGGCCTGTTTATGGTATCAAAGTTTCTTGTGAAGAATCTGTTCAAATGGTTTCACCCATAGATGAAAGAAAATCAATTCTACGGTATTTCTTTAATAGAGCAGATGCTATGGCTTTTGCGGAATATATCATGACTTCAATCCCCTTGAGG
Source organism: Fraxinus anomala (assembly GCA_903798345.1). Lineage (NCBI taxonomy): Eukaryota > Viridiplantae > Streptophyta > Magnoliopsida > Lamiales > Oleaceae > Fraxinus > Fraxinus anomala. The sequence goes on along the minus strand of CAIGRN010106674.1, from coordinate 5,891 downwards.
GAAAACTTCATAGTTTCTAAAGCACTTGACGACATTTGGATTATCATGTAGAAGACGGGCCAGTTAAGTTGATACCAGAGACATGAATTGAAAAACGCATTACAGGTTAAAAAGAAGGTTGGTCACCCTGATGAAACCTTTTTTGGTATTCCAGTTTTCAAGTCAAGAAATTTGTGTAAATGCAACCATTATTTGTGTCTCGCAAATGAAGGGTGCCTAAATCAGAGACGTTCGATTTTCTTCAAAAAGGAGATCTAGAAAAGTCCCTTGAAAAAGCAAGAGTTGCAAGTCAGGATGAAGAGTCAAAACCTAATGATACAGAGGCAAATATAGAGGTTGCTTCTCTCGAGAATATAACACGATCAATGAAGGATAATTCAATGTGACTGTAGAACAATATTTTTTTCGTGTATCCTGGTGAAGATATTCGAACTGGTCCATCAACCCATGTGGAGGGGAGAATGAGGATATATCACTAACCGTGTAATATTCAATCCCCGACCTAATAATCCAATTAGGAATTTCTTTTTTCGATTATTTTATTTTACGTCATTAAATAGGAAACTTTTTCATGACTTCACTTTGATTTAATTAATTGTTCTCATATTTTTCTTTATTAGAAAAAAAGAGGGAAGGGGGGGGGGGGGGGACTATTCTAGAATAATATAAATATTTAAGATCATTTACTGTAATAGAAAATATGTCAAAAAGGGAAGCTACATCTATACCTTTCGGGTATCCCTTAATTCCCAGAGAAGTCCAACCTCCCTCTCAAGCTCAGGAATGACAAGCATAGTTCTCCAACCTACCAAAAACATGATATAATCTTGAACCATACTTCAAAAGTATATAAAATATTTTAGAATATGCAAATTATGAGAATAAAGATATGCATATGATGTAATTCTAACATAGGACACTACTGCACGTCAAGCAATTTCTCAATTTTCATTATTTTAATAATTCCTAGATAAATATAACTACCAGATACCATTAAGAATCAATTTCTGCCAAAAGAAGACAGTCAAAAGCATAGTCCTGAAAATGATCATTGTCACTTTATATCGTGGACTAAAATGTCCTGCTCTTGATTCATAGTACTTCAAGAAAATTCCCTTTACGGCTGATGGATCTTTTATAAAACTGCAACACATTTAGCTTAATAATAAATTTCATTCAGCCACCATATAGATCTCACAGAAACTTCCTTTATTTGAGAAAAATATTGAGTTCATTTCTCATTTTATTCTTAAATTGCTTTCTTTCTGTAAACATTCAATACCATATAAGCAAATATCTATGCCTATTGTTGTGTATCAGTCAGAATTGAGAGGGAGAGACGGACAGACAGACATACCTAAAACTTTTTTACTCCGTAAGATATCTCCATAGATGTGATCCCCAACATAGAGTACCTAACATTATATATGTAAATAAGAATTGTGGGAAGAAAACTACCAAATGCCTATTCAAGCAAATGTATGTCAAGATAGAAAGGTTTCGAGCGGATGAAAACATATACACCCAAAAGCACATGAAACATCAACTTATTACTCCTTCCATCGAAATACTTAAGTCACATTTAGGAAAACCAACTTTTTTATGAGTAGTCTTGATAATGATTTCTAAACTTTATAAATTTGCCCTTCTGTGAATAAGAAGAGACTGTGATTCTGTTGCCTACTTGTCTATTTCTGATGGAAATTGGCTTTTAGATGAGGATATACCTAAAAAATTACGAAAGAATTGGTCCAATTTTCTATGTCCTGATATTTTAAAAGTAGTAGACAAGATCTATTCTGATTATAACAAAAAACAGAGAAACCAATGAAAAAATAAATAAAACAACAAAAAGAAAAGACATTCTAAATGAAGGACCAAGACAGAACCTGGGAGCTTGACTCTATTGATAGCAGTTTATGCAGATGGCCAACATTCCCCCCCTGAAAACATTGTTTCAGAAAAAATCGCTGTAAAAATAATCCAAGTCAGGAGATGAATTAAACTGAAGTACGTACTTGAATTTTCTTCAATCTAATGGTACAATTTATAGAGATTGTAGAATGTACATATACCTGGAAAACTTTGAAACTCTTGTTTGGACTAGTCAATGGCAACCTTAAAGAAGTATCTACCTGGTTGATCAACAATAAAACAAAAGTCAACTCGGCTTGCAAAAGAGCATGAAAGGAAGTCTTGCTTTGGAAGATCATGAAGATCTAAACTACCTGAGGCATAGGAGTGCCATTATCGGTATTAAGAAGCATACCAGACTCAGGGTCAACCTCAAAAAGATTAGCACGATTTTCATCATGGAAAAAACTTGGCTTAGCACTGCAAAAAATAATTAATATTATACAATTATCAGAGGAATGGTTCACAAACTTTCTAAGTGAATAATCAGGCACGAGTGCCAATCACCAATTTGACCCATAGTGATATAACTCTTGCACTTAAATGAAAGTCTATACTACCAAACTGATATAAATCATGCACTTAAATTATTGAATCATTCTTCAGTTGCTGGGTTTCATTTAACGATTCATAATAAGTTCACTCCCAAGTATAACAAAAACATAAATGTGTTGGAAACGGAAAGAAAGCAAGCTTGAAGTGGACCGTAGCATTGTCCATTAACAAAGCATTAATGAATGAAACAACTAATCTAAGAAAAGAACTATAAAAAATCCACTCGGAAATTGCATAGCCACAGGTATGAGTGGATATAGTATTAAACATGCCAGAAAGTCCACAATACAATTTATTTGATCACTTGCCTACTACTGTCTTCTAAATTTACTTGTGATAAACTAAGAAATAAAATCATCACATAGTTCAATGTTTTCAAAGCGAGTTTCATGTATGAAGAAACAGAAAAAACCTGCCAGTGATAACAACATCAAAGTACCGAAGCCAATCAAGATTGGAAGCAGAACCGTCCACTGTTCTAGGTCCACAAAGGAAGTTCATTACAATATTTGTATAATCCCAAAGGCTGCAACAGAAACATTAGAAGACCTTTTAATTATAATAAGCTCAGCGCAGAGAACTTAGATTGTACTGGAAAACAATAGGGAAAGTTATAATGAATCGGAGGCAAATGCGTCAATAAGTCCATTGAAGGAAATGTACGGCAATATATAGAAAAACTAAAATAAGTTGTTCATCAATGCCATTTTCTCAATCAATAAAGGGGTTAATAGTTTCCTATGTTCGAGTACTTTACAATGATCACATATTTAATCTAGAACACTAGGCATATACTGTATTAAGTGATGGGTGTTCCACACAGGTATCAATACTTCGCATTGTCCAAGGAAGATTTAAAGTTCTTAAGTTTCTTTTTACATATTCAGATACTATTAATTGTTGCAATCAGAGCACACCAAAAAAAAAAACCTTTTGTTAACAGACATCACAAAGACTCGTAACTTCTTCTATTTAAACTTTGTATTGTGCATTCGGTCAAATAAAATCTGGATAAACGCCACATGTCATCTCCAGGCAACTTTTTGATGATGATGGAGTGGGTTGAATAATTACCTGTTTGTCACCAGAAATACAGCACGACCAGATTTTTTAAGCATCTTTAGCATGGGAACAATTGATATGTCCTCATTGATGTATCTGGTAATATAGCATTACAGGCAAATTAAGATTTGCCGGTTTTAAAAAAAAAATGAATGGTGCATATAAATTAAGGGTTTTCATTAATTCGGTAACAACGTGACATAAATGAAAGTAATTAAGGAGACAAAACAACAATAATAACATTCCAATAATTTCAAGAAACTACTCAATCCACAAATATTATTAAATCATACACTACGATCACAAAATAATATTTATATTTATAATTATGAGAAACTACATACCTATGTGTTCACATACAAGTATTAACAGAACAGCTTGGGATGAATATTAGCTCCAGTAGAATTGAAATTGACATATAATCATGAGGCTATTGCCAAAAGCAGCTCTTGCCCAAGAGTTCTTAGTATTTTTATACTAATATTCAAAGCAAGATGCCAAGTGGAATATTAATTAATATGAAGTATCACGTGCAACATCAAAGCCTCTTTTAATAATAGATAGAAATGATGACGTCGCATTTAATTTAAAAAAAAAAAAAATAGAACCTAGAGATACAGATTCAGCAGCTTAAACTCGTAGAAAAGCCTCAAAGCCATTGGAACTGCACAAATATGCACTTTTAACTAAATGGCCTGACTTTCCATGTAATTCAACAATCCAAATTAAGACTTAAGATAAACCCAGTCCCGTGACTCCCATGAAGTCTGGCTTACTTACTTATCCTGGAATTTATTTTATGTAGCATCAACTAAAATGAACAAGGAAATCACATAAATGAATATATTTAACAAAAACATACACCTACCAATTCTTACTAATATCTTATATCAACATCTTATCCGTATACAAATGCCATTGTCATCTTTATAGGTAAAAACATCAGATCAGAAAGAGAGGAAAATATTTCATCTTTATAGCATGTGAAATACCATGAAAACATTATCTGCGTCCATCTCTAGAGAACATAATCCACATCCATTGGTAAAAACCTAGTTGTCCTAAATCAAGAAGCTAAAGGGAACACCAAGTTAGAGTGCAGTCTAGCTCATTTCAAGGAGTTGAAGTTTATTGCACTTCTTTGTAGCACGGACACTTCAACTAGAGTATCACGTTCATATCCAACGTTCATATCCAACAGGTGTCGGATATTGACACTCCTCGGACACTCTATCATAGTCTTTTTTTTTTTATCAAAGTATATAATATTTTTAACTCAAAGTTATTATTAAATATTTAAAAGATTTCAACAAGAAAAATTAATAACAAGTATAAAATTAAATTTATACTATATAAATGAAGAATTTTTAAGAATTTAATCAACGTGTCGATGACGTGTCGTGTCTGTACTTTTTTTAAAAAATCACGTGTCGACGTATCTGACACGACACATGTATTCGTGTTAAATTAAATTTATACTATATAAATACAGAATTTTAAAGGATTTATTAACGCGTCGATAACATACCGTGTAAAATAGTACCGAGTGTATTACAAGAATATTGATGCCTAGAAGCGTAAAGTAGTGGTAGTGGAGGAAGTGTATGAGACACGTGGAGACAGTACGTGACGTGTCGGTGGTGAAAGTGATAATGGGATTGCAATATCACTGTAAGGTTAATTTATAGGCCTCACAAATGACCTATTTTCTAGAAATCCTAATCCTAATGAAAATAAAGAGGTCTCTCTTAAAAGAGATTTATACAGCATTTTTAAGCAAGTCCTACAAGGATCACAATAAATGAATCCTCACAACTTCTTTGTATGTGTTGATTTTGTTAGGGAATCAAATGTATTGCAAAAAAATAAATAACATTACAGAGATACTTTTAAGGATAGGTACAACGTGTATCACCCCAGTTAATATCTAGACAAAAAAAGTATACCTTTCCAGCTATAAAGAAAATGGGACAATTTCCTTATCATAGCCAGTATCGGCCAAGATAGGAAAGAGAGCAAACCGAGCGACTTATGAGAAAAAAAGATATATATATATATATATATAAGGAATAGGGCCAAAGATCTCAAAATTCAAATAATTACATGGTGCAGGGAAGTGCAACTAAATAAATAACCTGTCATAAATGGTCTCAATAAAAGTGCAGTTACGAAAAAATTAATTAATTTCTATTCTACATCTTGAAAGCAACTAAATAATTTTCTGAATACCTTCTAGGATCTTTTGCAACCATCTTCTTTAATGTCCCATCACGATGGCACAAATCGACTGCAGCTCGAACGTCTTTGTACACGCGAAGGTAGCTACAATGCCATAATGTGGCAATGATAAAAATAATTAA